>MCJB01037167.1:150757-207225 GCA_002018475.1 Nicotiana obtusifolia | reverse complement strand
ACCGTTATATATGACTTCTGGTAAAGAAGTCCACAGTTATACTGATTACATGATCCGTTCATTGAAACCTTCCAAAATGTGAATATTGATATTATACAATTGTTACCAAGCTTATTACTGAATTGTTTATTATATTTTACTACAAGAAAAGCGTGATGAGACTAGAAATTATTTATTGTTTCTGAAAAAGTATTTTTATGTGATTTTCTCTTGGAGATACCAGCAAGTTTTATGACTTGTCCCCAAATAAAAACGGTTGTGGTTAAGTATTATTTCACTGAGCTAGTGACTCATTCCCCGCTAATTTATTTTACAGAGACAGCAGTTGACGCAGGCGAGGATCTCGTCAATTAGAGCGCACAGTTTGACATTTTCTCGGTGAGCCTCGCACTTGTTCGCGTGGGCATAGATTTTCGGATTGTTATGGTCTTTTCATTGAATTCTTAGAGTCGTTCCATAGTTATTATTTTAGTGTTATGCGTATTTAGTCGTTATTATGGTCTTATGTTGAGTATCGTTCTTATTTATCAAAGTTGGACATAAATTAGTATTTCTATTGGTTAGTTGGTGATTTAGTTATACTGGAGACTTGTAATGGTTAATTGACAAGTTGTCAATTGTTTGGTTTGATATTAGGATGTTTGGTTGTTGATTTGAGACAGGAAAATTTTCGGATGGTCCCAAAACAGGGGAAACTCTGTCTGATTTTCTGTAAAATTTCCGACGAGGCTTACTTGGGAGCACTTGCTCCTAAGCGCCGGTCACAATCCTAAATTGGGTCGTGATACTTCCCAGCGGCACATCCCTTCCTCGGACATATGAGGTGGAGCTGCGATAATTCCAGTTCGCATACAACTCTCGTACCATGCTTAGGTTCGCATGCCCCGGGCATTCCAAGAACTTGTCCATCCTTAGCGCTTGCAGCCTGGCAAGCACATCCGGGAATTTCCTCTCTAAGGCTGTGGTATTGATCCCCATCTCAGAGACGTATCTTCCCGCCGGCACGAAGTCTCGATGCCAAGCAATAGCAGCATCATCAACCAAATCCAAACGAGGCCTCGGCCTTAATGGCACTTGCTGAGACCCCTCGGCAACCTGTTTCCCTTTTGATGGCCGCAAAGAGCTTTCTCTCTGTTTGCTCTTTTTGGTCACCGGTGAGGTGGTGGAGGATTTTCCAATTCCTTTGCCTTTTCTAGTACCATCACGAGCCATAGTATCCTGCAACACAAGTAAACATGAATGTGAGAATGGTTCAAGACATATGCCTTAGGTTGGCATGCAATTCGTCAAATGACCCCACACCTAAAACTGAAGGCATAAATACAAGTGTTGCACCTCAAAACTATGGGTACTCAAGACTTCCCCATGCGACACAATAATGATTGATCATGGCAACGTGAATACTCAATAAGGTCAGCTAAAGGGATAAGGTCGACACCTTTCACAAAGACTAAATTATGCTAAATTAAGCTAACTTACAAGATTCTACAACATACAACATACAACAACAATGGTGTAAGAACATGTTCGGCATCAAAGCCACATCCCCCAACTTGTAAAAGCAGACCTAGACACCCCACACTTAGCCCAAATGCATACACAAGTGCATCCGGTTACTCAGACTTCACCGGTGCACAAAAATTTTCACTCAGGCATTTAAGCAAACACAATGTGGGCATAAAGTGTGTTCTTAAATTTCAACAATGATGGATCATGATGACCCTCCCGATTTTCAATGAAGTAGAGGGAATTCTAGTTTACTACTCTGACTACACATGAAGCACACAATTTTCAACCAAACAACACACCACCATAAAGGTGTCAAGAGAACTACATGAAGGAGTGGAAACCTATATGAAACTATAGGGAATTTTGTGGTCTTGGGTATGGGAGTGTGGATAACTAATAATGAAAACACATAATAAATAGAAGAGAAAAAGAAGAGCATACCTGGAGAAGGAGTGTGAGAGAGAGTGAGAATTGAAGAAATTTTTGTGCAGAAGAAGAGGAAGGAAACGCGGGCAGAAGAAGAGGGCTTTACGCGGGCAGAGGAAAAACGAAATTGATGTTTTGTTTTATTTGTTTGTGTTTGGGTGGGTTTGGGAAAGGGTTTGGGTATTAGTATTAGTATAAATGGGTATTTGGGTTGGGTATTTGGGTATGGGTTAAGAATAAAATAAAATAAAATAAAATAAAATACTTACCTGGACCCCTCCCCCCCAGCTAGCGCCTCGCGCCCTCCATAGCGCTGGGGGTCTTGAAACTCACTGCCTGCAGAGCGCCCCAGGCAGCACCGGGCGCTGTTCACTGTTCACGTTTTTTTTTTTTTTTGGATAAACATCCATATCCCCCGAGCCTTATATATACCCAATTTACACGTCCTACACCATTACATCTAATATTTATATACCTATAAATGAAGTGCAGTACACTATCTAATCTAAAAAATTAAATTAAGAAGTTAAACTAGGAAAGCGATAAAAATTGGATTGCCTCCGAACAAGCGCCTGATTTATTGTCGCGGCACGACGGAGTCTCGCTTACTCGTCAGCGAGTAAAATCTTGGTCTTCTCACGATTAATCAGTCCTCCCCAATAATGCTTGACTCTCTGACCATTCACCAAGAATTTTCGCTCACTATTTAAAGCTCGCAGCTCGATTGCACCATAAGGAGTGACTCTCACCACCTCTAAAGGACCTGACCATCTCGATTTTAGCTTCCCAAGGAATAGCCATAGTCTAGAATTGAATAATAACACCTGTTGGCCTAGCTCAAAGTGACACGGCTTGATATGCTTGTCATGCCATCTTTTTGTCTTTTCTTTATATAGCTTAGCATTTTCATAAGAGTGCAGCCTGAATTCATCTAAGTCATTCAACTACATAAGTCTTTTCTCGCCTGCGGCCTCAAGGTCCATGTTCAGCTTCTTAATAGCCCAGTATGCCTTGTGCTCCAGTTCAACGGGTAAGTGACATGCTTTCCCATAAACCAACTTGTAAGGAGACGCTCCAATTGGTGTTTTATATGCTGTCCTATATGCCCAAAGGGCATCATCTAACTTTGCAGCCCAGTCCTTCCTATTCACACTCACCGTCTTCTCCAATATTTGCTTGATTTCTCTATTTGACACCTCAGCTTGCCCACTTGTCTGTAGATGATATGCTCTAGCAACTCTGTGGCGAACTCCATATTTAGCTAGAAGGTTATTCAACAATTGATTGCAAAAATGAGTCCCTTCATCACTGATTAAAGCACGTGGAGTCCCAAATCTCGAGAATATGTTCTTTTTCAAAAGCGCAGTTACCGCCATGGCATCATTTGTTGGCAAAGCAATTGCCTCCACCCATTTTGACACGTAGTCAACTGCTAGCAAAATATATTTGTTTCCTCTGGATGGTGGAAATGGCCCCATAAAATCTACCCCCCGCACATAAAAAAGCTCAACGTCTAGAATGTTATTTAGCGGCATCTCATGGTTCCTTGTGATTGTTCCCGTTCTCTGACATTGGTCACACTTCTTAACGAATGCATGGGCATCCTTGAATAAACTCGGCCAAAAGAGACCGGATTGTAGCACCTTTGCAGCTGTTCTATCTCCTCTATGATGGCCCCCATAAGGTGATTCGTGACAATCATGCAATACTAATTCCACCTTTTCTTCAGGAATGCATCTCCTCATCAATTGATCAGCACATTGCTTGAATAAGTAGGGCTCATCCCAGTAGTAGAAGTTCACGTCATGTAGAAACCTCTTTCTAGCTTCAGATTTGATTTCGGGAGGGAGTACCCCACTCACAAGATAATTCACATAATCTGCGTACCATGGGGGAGAGTTATGGGTTATAGCAAAAAGTCGCTCATCAGGAAATACTTCTGTAATTTGGCCACCCTCCTTTACGTGATCGTGATTTTCCAACCGTGATAGATGGTCAGCTACTTGGTTTTCTGTCCCCTTTTGATCTCGTATTTCTACATCAAATTCCTGCAACAATAAAACCCAGCGCATCAATCTAGCTTTAGATTTTCTTTTTGTAAACAAATACCTGATTGCTGCATGATCAGTATGGACTATGACTTTCGTTCCCACCAAGTACGCCCTAAATTTCTCGAAGGCCCACACTACAGCTAACAGCTCCTTCTCCTTGGTGGTGTAGTTCAGATGTGCATCATCAAGAGTCTTACTCGCATAATAGATGGAATAGAACACCTTGTCCTTCCTCTGGCCTAGCACTGCCCCAATAGCAAGGTCACTCGCATCACACATAAGTTCAAATGGTAAGGACCAATCAGGTGCCACAATAATGGGGGCAGTCACCAACTTCTTTTTAAGTTCTTCAAATTCCTTGAGGCAAGCATCATCAAAGTTGAAAGTTACATCTTTTTCCAGCAGCCTGCACAAAGGAGTAGCAATTTTAGAAAAATCTTTAATAAAGCGCCGATAGAAACCCGCGTGTCCCAAGAAACTCCGGACACCCTTCACTGAAATAGGTGGAGGTAATTTTTCAACCGCCTCCACCTTCGCTTTATCAACTTCAATGCCGGTCCTAGATATTTTGTGACCCAACACGATGCCTTCCTGTACCATAAAATGGCACTTTTCCCAATTCAGTACCATATTTGTTTCTTCACAACGGGCAAGCACCTTGCTTAAATTCCTTAAGCAATCATCATAAGAGGACCCAAAGACTGAAAAATCATCCATAAACACTTCCACTAATTTTGCCACCATGTCGGTGAAAATAGCCATCATACACTTATGGAAAGTGGCTGGTGCATTACTAAGTCCAAACGGCATTCTCTTGGAGGCGAAAGTGCCATAAGGACAAGTAAAAGTAGTCTTCTCCTGATCCTCTGGGCATATGACAATCTGATTATATCCTGAATAGCCATCAAGGAAGCAGTAATATTCATGCCCGGGTAACCTATCTAGCATTTGGTCGATGAATGGAAGTGAGAAGTGGTCCTTGCAAATTGCCTTGTTGAGCCTTCTATAATCGATGCAGACTCTCCATCCTATAACAGTGCGAGTGGAATTAGCTCATTCTTCTCATTCTCAACTACAATCATTCCTCCCTTTTTGGGTACACATTGAACAGGGCTGACCCAATTGCTATCAGAAATAGGAAAAATGATACCTGCATCGAGTAACATGATTACTTCCTTTTTCACCACCTCTTTCAGGATGGGATTTAATCTCCTTTACTGCTCTACACTGGGGCGGTGTTCGTCCTCTAAAAAGATCTTATGCATGCAAAATGATGGACTAATACCCTTGATGTCAGCTATAGTCCACCTAATGGCCTTTCTATACTCACGGAGAACTCTGAGCAATTTTTCTTCTTGAGTGCTGGTCAAGCTAGATGAAATAATTAGTGTCAGTGTCTCAGAATTCCCCAAATAAGCATAGCGCAGATGTGCTGGAAGTGGCTTGAGTTCTAGCCTTGGAGCCTCCTCAACAGATGGCCTGGGAAAAGTCAAAGTGACAGGCCTTTCCAATTCTTCAAATTTTCTGAAACCCCTGCACATAACTGCAGGACATATCCAGTACTTGCTCAATTTCTCCCATCGTTTCATCTTCACTATTATCCACATCCCCAATCAATACTCGTTTAACAGGATCTACAGGGCTCATATAGGGCACTAATGATGGAATCACTCTCCACCACAGAGATCATGGATAATTTTTCATAGTGGGTTGTCAACCTGAGCGCTTTATAAACATTGAATATCTCTACTCGGTCACCTACTCTCACCGTCATCTTTCCTTCGGAAACATCAATAATAGCTCGGCCCGTGGCTAAGAATGGACGCCCCAAAATAAATGGGACTTCCTGATCGGGTTCATAGTCCAGGATAATGAAATCAGCATGGAATATGAAAGAACCCACTTGAACTAGCACATCTTCAATCACTCCCTCAGGATGAGTAAGGGAGCGATAAGCTAACTGTAAGATAACTGCTGTCGGGCGTGGATCACCCAACCCCAACTATCTGAACACCGATAGCGGCATCAAATTGATGCTTGCTCCAAGATCACATAAAGCTCGCCCCACAGCATGTTTACCAATCGAGATTTGGATAGTGAAACTACCAGGATCCTTCAATTTCTGAGGCATCTTGCCTTGAATTCTGGAACTGCACTCCTCAATGAGTGCCACAGTCTCGAACTCGGTTAGCGTCCTTTTATTTGCCACAATGTCCTTGATGTACTTTGCATATTTGGGTACTTCTTGTAAGATGTCAACCAATGGAATATTAATCTGCACTTGGTTCAGGATATCAAGAAACTTTTTATATGCGTCATTATCTCTTAATTTCTGCAATCTTTGAGGGAATGGAGGTGGTGGCCTTGCAACCAATTGTAGGGATTTCTCAGCCACCGCCTCTCCAGCTGGCTTCTCTGGTTCCTTAGCTTTTTCTGATATTGACTCTATAGTGGTTGGCCTCTCATTAAAAATCACCTGTTTTCTCTTTTTAGACTTAACTTCGTCTAGTTGTCTCCCATTCCTTAACGACACAGCATTAAGGGCCGCCCTAGGATTTGCTTCAGTGTCACTTGGAAGAGCTCCAGCTGGTCTAGTATTTTGAGCACCGGCAAGCTGTCCCATTTGACGCTCCAAATTTCTCATTGTTATGGTGAGGGCTTGATATTCGGTCCTGAACTATTTATTGTCAAGCACCAACTGCTTCAACAATTCATTCCCATTCTCTTCTACCTGTTGAGTTTGCTTCTGAGGTTGATTGAAATTTCCTTGGGGTCTATAATGATTCTGATTCGGCTGATCTCCACCCCATGAGAAGTTGGGATGATTCCTCCAATTCGGGTTATAAGTGTTCCCATATTGGGCATTCAGATTCATTGGACCACTGCTCTGCTGTCCCACATAGTATATAGATTCTGGATTCGTGGGGCACATGTCACTCATATGGCTGTCACCACATAGTTCGCTTCAAAGAGACATCCGTTGTACCGTTTGCCTTTGTTGTGCCTATTGCATTGTCATTCTGTTCATATGGTTTGCTAATTTTGCCATCTCAGCTCTCATGGCCGAGAAGTCATCAAGCTCAATCAACCCGGCTGTCTTCTATTTAATTTCCTTGCGTCAATCCCCATCTCCTTGCCAGTTATGATCATTAGCAGTGAAGTTATTCAGCAAGAGTTGAATTTCGCTATATGGTTTCGCCATGGAACTACCTCCACAAGCTGAGTCAAGATTCATCTTTGAGGCCTCATCTAACCCATCAACAAAAGTGTGTCCCAATACCTCATCGGTCTGACAATGATGCGGGCAATCGCTGAGCAACTTCTTGTATCTTTCCAAGGCTTGACGAAGTGTCTCTCCATCCCGTTGTTCGAACCCAAGAATTTGACTCCTCAATGACTTTGTCTTCTTGGTGGGGAAAAATTTGATTAAGAATTTCCTTGCTAGATCATCCCAAGTGTGGATTGAGTTTGCAGGCTCTTTCTGCAACCATTCCTTCGCTTCCCCCAATAGTGAAAAGGGAAACAGTGTCAGCCTGACATAATCCTTGGAAACATTCAGATAATTGTAGGTATCCGTGATTTCCAAGAAATTTTGAATGTGCCTTTGCGGATCTTCATGAGATAGACCCACATATTGCCTTGTGGACTGAATCAGCTGTACCATGTACTGTTTGAATTTAAAATGCCCTGTGATCTCAGGTTTCACAATAGCCTGAGTCATATTAGCAAGATTGGGCCTTGCAGCTTCTATCACCACACGTTCTGCATTACCTGCCATCTCTATTGGTTGTGGTTGAACTACGATGTCTAACTCTCTTTCTATTCTAGTTCTAGCTTCGACCTCTCTCCTCACTCTATGAAGTGTCCGTTCAATTTCAGGATCAAAAGGAAGGAGATTGTTTGCACTTCTACTCCTCTGCATTCAAGAGAAGAGCGTGTATTAACACAAACAAGGTAGACTAATAAGTAAAACTTGAACAAATAACTAATAAAAGCTTAAGTCGGTAAAGTAGCTAATTTTTAAGTCCCCGGCAACAGCGCCAAAAACTTGTTGCTCCCTAACGCACACGCAAGTATACGTGGCCGACAAGTCATATAGGATTTTGAAGTCCAGATATCATACCCACAGGGACTTATATCAACTACTCACTAACACACTAATATTATTATTCAGTCAAGCTAAATTTAAGTTCAAGATTTTTTTTTTTGGTAAAATATGTTTTTATTATATTTAAATGTCAAACTGTACATAAACGGAGGGGGACATGAACCTTAACTCCCCGAAAAAGTACATGTACCTTGTCTTAAAGGTACCTAAAAGGTAGTAGGTGTTTATGATCCTCCTCCCTTGGTGATCAAAAGATTCTAAATGTGTCCGACCTAAGATGATGTAATGGCTATCTATCTTATAATAATGATAGATAGTCATATGTACAAAAGCATTGTGAAGTAAGTCTAGGTCGACTCTACTAATTACATGTATTCCTATTCCTAAAGGAAGAGTGAGAATTATCTTCCTTGGTCTGTCGCAAGAGCTTTTGACAAAGTATGGGTGATGACTGAGGAGTGAATCATGTGTCCATTGATCCCATTTGTTTTGCCTCAGATTTGGATGCTTTGCAAAGCTGTTCCATTTTCCTTGACAGTGGCATAGTCTAGAGGGGGTCATAGTCTGCTTGAAGATGCCCTGCTTCTTGAGGAGGCAGCTGTGACTTCTGTGGTTATTGCTGTTTCTGCTGTCTTTGTATGCTGCTTTTTCTTTATGTAGGTGTTGGCTTGAATCTTGGCTATCCTGCTGCTGCTGATGGCATCTGTTGCTGTCCTGTGCTTCTCTTTTTGTTACTGCTTCTCTGTTGATTCTCCTGTGTGCTATTGTGAGCATTGATGTGATCCTTGTTGAAGTTGATGTTGACTGTGTTGATGGTGCTGTTTTGCTGCTTCTTTTGTTGCTTGTGATGTGTTTATGTTGTCTGCTGGTGTATAGTCTGTTAGCTGTGAAGGTGGTGAGTGTACTGCTTGGACTGCCTGCTACCTTTGTGCTGAGATGACTGAGTTGCTTGCTGGAAGTATGACTGGAAGATTGAGTGTCAATTTTGTCATTGACTCTTGTGTTGCCTGTGAGATTGATTTTGAAAGTTCTATTGTTTACATTGCTGCTGTCCTTGTTGAGTGAACTGATAACTCTGCTGTTTCTTGTGCTGCCATATGTGATCAGTCGAATGATAATCCAGATAGAGGTGGCTGAGTTGATGTGATGTTTGTGTTTGAGGGGTTTGCTGCTCCGAGGTGAGAAAATGTTGTTATAGGAACATGGTGATTGATGCAATTGAGTTAGATTGAGCACTAGTAGTGCTAATACCACACAACTCAATTGCGTCAATAACCTGTTCCTATTTATGCAATTGCATCTGGTACTGATATGTAGAAATTGCTGCATTGTTTCTGTCCATTGCTGATGTTTAAGTCTACTTGATGTTCTGCTGCTGCTGAATTTGCTGAATTTATTGCTGAGATTACTGCATTGATGCTCCTTGTTTCTGATTATACTGCATTTGTTATTGAGCTGGCTGACCTTTACATTGTATGGTTGTTTTGTTGCTTTGGGGCCTAGTGACTTCCTGTTTTGCCTGTCTGTTTGTCTCCTTTTTCTCCTTACTGTTTTTGCTTCAAGTGTACCTAGTGTTAAGGCATAGCCTTTCTGCAACTGTGTGTGCCAGTAGTTCTGCCAAAGAGGGGACTGCCAGTGAAGTTTCTGCATGTTTGTGTTATTTTGCTGCTGGTGTAGTTTGTCCCTTTGTTGCATTGAGGCTGCCTTGTCCTGTTTTGTTTTCCTACTATTGTTGTTGCCCTGTTGCTGGACCATGTTGCTACTGCTGGAATTGTTGCTTCTTCTGCTGGTTTTGACATCCTAATGTGTTCATCTACTATTGATCCCTGCCAATGAAGTTGGTATTGTTGAGCAGTGTGTGTGCTGTTTGTTGATCCCTGTATCCCCTCCCTGATTCTGCAAAATGTCTCTGGCTGCTGATCCCTGTTACTAGCCTTATTTATTCTGTTTTGTTTCCTCCAGCATTTTTCCTGCTGATCTGGGCTGTCCAGTGTCCTGAGTCCACTGCATATCCATTTAGCATTGCTGCTATTCATTTGATAAGCTGTCATTGTGGCCTTAGTGTCTGTTTTCTACTGCATGACTGGTGATTGTTTCTGCTGTCTTGGTACTGGTAGTGTGCTGGTTGATAGTGAGCAGTTGTCTGTTCTGGTACTGCAGTGAGTATTGGTCCAAAGATTGTTACCCTGAGTATTGTGTTTGGGGGCTGTGATGTTCTGGTGGTGTCGATGCTGTTGTTGCCCTTGCTTAGGCCTGAGTTTATTGCATATCCATTTGACACTGCTGCTGTTCTGCTCAGTGCTTGTGTCCTTAATGTCTGATTTCTGCTGCATGACTGATGAGCATGTCTGTTGTCTTGGTGTTGGCAATGTGAAAGATGGCAGGGAGCAATTGTCTGCTGGCATTGGTTTGTTAAATTGTTGAAACTATTGTTGCTGTCCTGTTGCTGTGCTGATTTTCCTGAGTATCCGTTGTTGCTTGAACTGAAAATGCATCCCTTTGTTCTTTTGCTACAAATGTGTATATGTTGTATTGAACCTATGTTGCTAGTTGAGGCTGATTCTTGCTTCATTGTTTCTGCTGCAAAATTCCTTGCTGCCTCTGATTGTTATGCTTTCCTTTGGTTGCTCCAAGGTTTTTGAGCTCTGCAATGGTGCTAGTTGTTGTGTATTGGCTTGTTCAGCTTTCTCTTGCCTGATGTTGCTGATTGCTTCTATTGGTTCAGACTGTTGTTGCCTGCTGTGTCCTTTATAGCTTCTGCTTTGTTTCCTCCACTGTCTGTCCTGCAAAGCTATGATGTCCAATAACCTGTACATGAGAAGACAATGGTTAGGGGCTAATATGATCAGTAGTTCACTGATGCTTTAACTTGTTCTGCATTCCTGGCGACCCAGCTTTTCCTTTTTGTTATTCCTGCAGCTTGTAACTCCTTTATCAGTCCATTGCAGGGACCAGTGTTCCTGCAAGCCATTCAGTGAGATGTTAAGAGAACAGGGAGGAGGGAAGTGTTGTGATTTCATCTGTTGTAGGCATGCTCAAACATCACTATGTTTCCTTTGCTGTAATTGCTTGTAACACTGGTTTAGCAATGTACATTCCTCTCTTTCACTGATGTTTCTGATTTTGGTTGGCTGCTGCTGCAGCTTGTTCCTTTGGTATGTCTTTTGTGGCTGTTGCATCAGCTTGTTTTTATATGACTGCTTTGTGAGAAATCTGCTGCTGGTATCAGTTTGCTGCTCCAGTTTGTTCCTTGTATTGCTGCTAAGTTCATTGTTGCTTCTTTCCTCTGTTGCTGCTATTTGGAGTGCTGCTATTGCATCCAGTTCTGTATTTCTGTTGAGTCCAGTACTCTTTGCTTGTGTGTTGAGAACTGTTGTAGCCATTCTGTCTCTGCTGCTATTAGCTGCCTGCAACCTTTGTGGCTGTTGTTTTCCTGCTGATTGCCTGCCACTATACTGGTGCAAGTTTTGCATTGATTGTTTTCCTCCTCCACGTTTTGACTTGCTTCCCTGTGATGTCCATAAACTGCACATGTGGGAAAAGGAATTAGGGGTTAGTGTGACCATAAATGGACTGTTGTGACTGATTTCCTTCATTTCTTGTTTGGCTTGAACTTTTCCAAAGTAGAAATTCTACAGTATGTTCTTGTGTGTATGCTGCTGATCATGTTGTGCCATTTGTTTGGTTTTCCTGTGTTTCTGTTCATTCAGCTTGCTGGTCAGTTGTTGGATTGCTGCTTTGTTCTTGCTGTTTCACCTCTGGCTTAACTTCTTGGTGTATACTTGCTGGTTTGCTGAGATCAGAATGAATATTTGCAGTGAGTTGTTGGCTACTGAGGCAGTGTGCTGTTGATGCTGAGACTGTTAGGCTCTAGTATCTCTTGATCTTCTGTTGCTAGTGCTGATTTTCTTGCTGATTCTTTTGATGCTGGCCCCCTTGATCTGCTTTTTAGCTGTTAAACTCTGTTGTGGCTGCTGTTTATCATATACATTCATTGTCCTGCAGAAAATATAGTAAGAGTTAGGAGTTAATATGCTCAAAGTTTTGCTGCTACAGCTAGCTTCCCTTCCTTCCTGATTGTTTATCACCCCTCCATTGTAGTCTTGATGTTGACGCAGTGGGCAGCTTGTCATTTTGCCAATTTCACTCCGATATATGGGCATTGTGTTTTATCTGCAATCAAAATTTTCCTTCCAACTGAATCAAGTTGATTGAGATGGTGACACCCAATTCTCCCAAAGTCTAGTGCATAGTTTGCAAGATGGTCCGCCAGCTTGTTTCCTTCCCTATATGTGTGTTATACCGTTATCGTGAGGGAATTTTTGAGCTGGAGGATCTCTTCTATTTGTTCTGCTATGCACCATGGTGGCTTCCAAATGCCATTGATGATGTTATTTAATAGCATGGAATCAGTTTGTAGCCATATGTTTGAGTAGCCTTGATTGCTACAATCTTAGTGCTTCATTAATGGCTGTTGTTTCTGCTACTGTGTTTGTTCCCTCCATGCATTCTGTGCCAAGTGCATATATTAGGTCTCCTGATTCATTTCTGACACAGAAACCAATTGAGATTCTTCCTGGGTTTCCTTTTGATGCTCCATCTGTATTGATCTTAATCCATCCTGGCATAGGGAATTTCCAAACAACTGTTTTATATCTAAGTCTTGGAGTGTAATTCTCCAGCAGATGTAGGAGGTCCTGCCATTTGTGTGGGGCATTGATTCCTGGTTTTCTGGTGTTGACTAGATCTTGTAGTGTTTTGGAGATTTGATAGATTACTGTACCAATTGGGTATGGTTCACCATGTTTGTAACTATTTCTTCTTTTCCAGAGCTCCCAAACAATGCATGATGGAAGTGCCTGCATCACAGGTTTTAATCTGTTGATTGTTTGTGCTGTCCAACATCTTGTTATTGCTTGGTGGAAAGTTAAGCCCTCAGTTGAAATTCCTGCTCTTTGTAGGAAGTATTTCCAAACTTTGATGGCAGTATTTGAAGAGTAGAAAAGGTAGGCCATGTTTTCTTCCTTTGGTTCTGTGCAGCACCAGCATTTTGAGGGTAAATGGTAACCCCATTTCTTTAAGATGTCATCTAGAGGCAGTTTTTCCCTCCATACTCTCCAGATAAAGAATGCAATTTTAAAGGGAAGTCCTTTAGTCCAAATCATCTCATATGATTTCCTAGGCTCTTCCCTCTTCCTGAGGCAATCCTAGGCAGTTTTGACTGTGAATTGTCCTTGCTCCTACAGCATCCAGTATGGAGAATCGAGAGTGTCTTCCATCCTTGGTGGCTTTATTGTGGTGACTATGTGCTGTACCATTTCCTGTGGCAGGCAGTTTGCTGATTGCTGCATGTTCCAGTTGCCATTTTGCATTAAGTTATTCACATTGTGAATGGATTCATCCATTTGGTAATTGCCTGGCAGTAGAAAATATAGGGCTCCTTGTCTAGTCCAGTTGTCATACCAGAAGAGTGAGAATCCCATTTTGACTTGCCAAGCAATTTGATGTTCTATGATCTCTCTGCATTCTAACATTTTCTTCCAAGTTTGTGATCCTCTCTTCCATGGGGCAATTACTGCATTGTGTTTTTTGCAGTATTTTGTGTAATGTATGCACTCCAGAGGCTGGGCTTGGTTCTGAAGTTCCACCACAATTTGCAAAAGAGGGCCTTTGACATATCGTGCAGTGATCTGAAACCTGCTCCTCCTTCCTCATAGGGTAAGCATAGGTTGTTCCAGGATGACCAGTGTCTGCTAGTTCCTCCCACTGTGCTGCTCCAAAAGAATTGTGCAAAGACCATATGGATGTTGTTGATTACTTGCTTGGGAGGATTCACTGCCGATAGTAAATGTACTGGCATGCTTTGTAGGACATGTTTGATCAGAATGGCTCTGCCTCCAATTGAAAGTAGTTTGCCCTTCCAGGATTGCAATCAATCGTGCACCTTATTTACAATGTCTTGGTAGTAGATGATTCTCCTCCTGGAGTAGAAGATAGGGCAGCCTAGATATGTGAAAGGGAAATTTTGTCTCCCAATTCTTGTAATTCTTTCTTTTCTTGTTACTGCCTTTGGGGTAGCTGAGTGATGCATGTATATGGAAGATTTGTTCTTGTTTATTAGCTGTCCCGAAGCTGCTTCATATGCACTCAAAACCTCCATTACCAACTGTAGAGAGTTGGCATTTGATGATGTGAAGATGATCATATCATCTGCATAAGGTAGATGATTGATTCTTGGGCTTCTTCTGGGCAAACCAAAGCTATTAAAGTGGGGGTTTTGATGCAGTGCATTTAGTCCTTTTGAAAATGCTTCTACCGCTATGACGAAGAGTGTAGGTGATAGTGGATCCCATTGTTTGACCCCTCTTGTTGATTTGAAGAAACCATGGGGTTGGCCATTGATGAGTATGGAGTACCAGTTGTTTCCCGGGATGTCAAAAATCATGCCGATGAAAACTTCATTGAATCCCATTTTCCTCAGAATTCTGGTAATGTATAGCCAGGACATTCTATCAAAAGCCTTGGTCATATCCAGCTTGATGACCACATTTGGACCTTCTTTAGTTCTCTTCCCAATATCAGTGATGATTTCCTGTGCAAGTAGGGCATTTTCCACTATTGTTCTGCCTTTCACAAAGCCAGCTTGTTCATGTGAGATGAGGGATGGTAGTAAGATCTTCATTCTTTCATGTATGATTCTCGAGAAAATCTTATTGATGAAGTTGCTGAGACTTATTGGTCTTAGATCCGAGAATGTCTCAATCTCCCTCTTTTTTTGAATTAGAACTAAATTTTTGTGTGTGATGCTTTTGGGAAGATGTCTCCCTGAAAAGAAAGCTGTGACCATGTTTTGTATGTCATCTCCTATGATTTCCCAGCAGGATTGATAGAAAGTGCCTGTGAAACCATCCGGGCCTCCTGCACTGGCTCTGTTGAGACTAAAGCTTGTTTGGTTTCTTCCTTTGATGGAAGCCTGATCAGCTCAACATTTTGTTGTGAGTCTATCACTTGCTGGATGTTTTCCAGGATTCTGAAGTCTATGGGGGTGGTTTGCTCAGTGAATTGATCTTTATAGAAAGCAATTGCCTCCTCCACTATTTGCTCCTGTTCTTCTATCCAGATGCCAACACTGTTTTGAATTCTTCCTATTTTTAGCCTTCTCCTTCTGCCATTCACTTGCGCGTGGAAAAATTTGGTGTTTCTGTCTCCATCTTTAAACTAGGATATTCCTGCCTTTTGTCTCCAGTATTGTTCTTCAATGGCTAAATGTCTGATCATTTGTGCTTGAACCTGTTGTAGCCTTTCTCTGTTCTGCACAGTTGCTCTCTGCTCAAATTGTTTCTCATGTACCAGTACCACTTCCTCCATGTTTGCTATATTCTGAAAGATGTCTCCAAACGTTGTTTTGCTTTAATGGGACAGAGCTTTTTTCAGTTTTTTAAGCTTGTGATTGAAGATGATAAAAGGATCTCCCAGGAAGTCAGCTTGCAATTTTCCCTCACTATTGTTTCAAAGGTATCATGTTTGATCCAGAAGTTGAGGAATTTGAAAGGCTTCTTGATTACTTTTTAATTCTGATCAAATTGCAATAAAAGTGGGCTGTGGTCTGATCCAATCTTAGGGAGGTGAGTGACTTCAATTGATGGAAAGGTTTGTTGTAGCATTTGGTTTGCTAAGCATCTATCGAGTCTTTTGAAAATGCATTCCTCGTCTGCTCTTCCATTCCACCAAGTGAAGATGCTTCCTTTGAATCCCAAGTCCGTTAAGCAGCTAATATTGATGTAGTGATTGAAGTCATCTACCTCATTGAAAGGGACAAGGAGGCCTCCATATTTCTCTTCCTGATCACATATGACATTGAAATCCCCTCCCACTATCCATGGACTTGTGATTGTTTGTGATAAATCATATATTGTGTCCCAGAGTTCTATTCTTTCTGTTGGAGTGCATTTGGCATAGACAAGTGTGAGAAATAGTTCCTTTTTTGTCTCTATGGATAGGAGCTTCAGTGTGAGCTGCTGAGTAGTGTCAATGAGCACTGTGACTTCATATGTGCTATCTAGGAAAGCCCATATCTTGTTGGACACATTGCTATTGCTTGTGGCATGCCTATTCTTCTCTTGTATTGTTCCTATTTCCTGAGCTGTTGCTTTGGTTCCATGATGCCAATAAACTCGAAGTGGTGTTTGTTGTGAAGAGTGATCAGTCTTTCAAAGGCTTGCATTGTGTTGACTGATCTTATGTTCCATATGATAGCATTCATTGTCTTTTCATGGGATATGTCAAAGCTCTTTTGGACTGTGACTTTTTTGATGTGGGACTGCCGTCGATCTTGTTATGCTTCCTTTATGATTTTACATTGTTTATTTGGTTTGGTGAGAGATCACCCTGCCTTGCTATGTTCTTGAGATTCTGAGCAGTATTCTCATTATCCATATCCTTGCCCTTGCTTTCCTTTCCAGTGTTTCTAATTGTAGTTACTGTTGACAGTGCTCTGGGCGTGATAATTGCCTGTAGTTGAGCTCTCATTATTCCTGTCTTGGTGAGTGTGTCTGGATCTGTTGTTCCCTCCAACATTGAAAAATATTGAGTTCTCTGTTCTCTGGTCTGCTGCTTGTTACTTTGCAGTTTTTCCTCAGGAATTTCAATGAAGTCTTCCTCCTCACTTTGCATTCCTTCGGGGAGTTCCCCTTCTTCTGAGAATTCCTCTAGTTGGTCAGCCCATAACTTTCCAGTGATTTGCTCTGCTTGTCTGTCTGCTTTTGTTTCTGTTTGCTTTTGTCCTGTGAGTTCTGTTTTGTTCTGGACATTGTATTAGGTGGGATTTGCTGAGCTTTGTTCTTGTTGAGCATTGGTGTTAGAAGGGGTTATTGGTATAGATTGTTGTGTGCAATTTGCAATTTTTGGGTTATTGTGAAAACTCCTCATAACCCACTGTGTGGTGGATCCCTTTGTTCTTTCAGACTCTCTGTTCATGCTTGGTGTTACTCCTTCTGTTGCTGCTTTCCTAACTATTGTTAGTGTTGTGGTTTCCTGGTTTCTGCTGCCATTCCTCTTTGGGGTTAATGTTGCTGCGTGTGCTGGATGTATTGGCAGGGGTGTTGGCCTGTTAGATTGGTTGGCTGCCTTTGCTGATGGTGTCAACTGATTGCCTAAATTGTATGCTTATCCTTCCAGTTGGTTTGTGCAGCTCCAGGCAATATCTTTGATGTTGTACTTAGCAGAGTTGCTATCCTTGCTTTGTGTCTGATTGCTGTGTGGGGAAACTGTCCTTTGCTTTGTCTGCATTGTGCCTGTTATCAAGGTTGGCAATTCTCCTGCTTACTTGTCCAAATCTGTTGGGACCAAAGGTTTGTCACTGATGCTATTTGTTTCAGCATTGGTGTGTTTCTTTTGGTTGGGATCCACTGTTGTGTTGCCCAGTGATTGTTCTTCTGCAGCTGTTCAGACTTTGATTCCCATTGCAGTAATGTCAGGACAGGATGTTGCTGGGATATCTGTGCTGCTTTCTTCGAGTCTGCAGTTGACATTACTTCTGGCATTAAACATTCTCTGTGTTTTTAGTTGGTTGTCTTTGCTGTTGTCTGCCTGAGTTCTCAACTTGTTGTTTGGACTTATTGCTACTGTTTCCTTACTTTCAACTGTGTGTTTGCCTATAGCATTGGCATTGTTTTCTTCTGCTATGTCTGTGTTGGCGACTGTATTTCCAGCTTTCTGGACTTTAGCATTGTGAGTGTCTGCAGCATTGCTTTCTGCTGTGTGCTTGTCTGTGACATTGGCATTGTTTTCATCTGCTCTGTCTGTGTTGACGACTATATTTCCAGCTTTCTGGACTTCAGCATTGTGATTGTCTGCAGCGTCGGGGTTGCCTTAGTCTAAGGCATCAAATTTGTTTGCAACAGGTAATTGATGTCTGTTTTTTTCAGCTGATTCTTTTTGCTTCCCATGCTTGTGGATTGCCTTGTTATGCATTCTATTGTTCTTAACTTCTTTCCATTGAGGCCCGATATTGCCTACTACCCTGCCACTTGACAAAATCATCATTGGTTGTTCATTCACTGCTAATCCTTGCCCTTTAGTTTCCCTTGCTCTGCTGGCCTTAGTTCGTCAGCAGTGTCCATGCCAAAAATTTTCGGATGAAGCTTCCAACATTCGATCATTTCATGTCCTTGAATCTTACATTGTTTACAGTATTTTGGGAGGTAGTCATACTGTATTTTGACCCATTCGGTTCTGATTTCCCCTATTGTTTCATTCTCAACATCTAATCTAACCTTTTGGGGCAATTCTGCTAACAAATCAACTAGCACCTTTACTCTAGCACAGCTGGGCCTCGTCTTATTTATTGTAGCTAAATCCAGATGTAAAGGCTTACCAACAGCTGAGGCAAGCGAGAAAAGGCATTCCTTCACGAAGTAAGTCGGCAGTAGATATGGGAATGAAATCCACGCCATCGCTATTGACGTTTCCTCTCCGAGCTTGAATTTAGAGTCATAAATCAGTTGCCTCATCTGATATTCATATCCGTCTTTTGCCCTGAGGTAGTATGTGTTCTTCGAAGTGAGTTTGTTGAAGTCTTCCCACAGTGAGAGTCTAATGAGCTCATTCTTATCCCTGAAAAGACCGATATTGCATTCCCCCTGGATTCCACACTGAATTGGGATTATTCTTCTGAGTTCCTGAATGTCTGGCCAACCGTAGGAGAATTTGCCTAGTACTGCGTACTGAAAGCCCTCGATTATGTTCATGCGTGTTACTTCAGATTCTGTGAACTTGACCATCGGCTGTCCATGCATGAGTGTGGCCTTTCTGAACGGAATTGGTTCAATTTTTCGGCTAGGGTTTTCGATTGCATTGCTGTTTAGAGTGGATGGTTTTAAGATTTGGGAATACTGTTAAAGTTTGGGTGTGGGTGAGGTAATTTCTGGGGTGAGCAGTGTATTTGGTGGTGGCCGGCCAGTAGGAGCTTCGCCGGCCGGCGTCGCCATTGATGGAGATGAAGATTGGAGTTGTCGCTCTTCTGTGTTTTCAATTCGCCGGACTCTCTCTCTCTAAGAGATCGAGGTTTTCATCATGTTGCAAACTTTATTAAGTTCAAGAGTTTAAATCTGCTAAACTACAATTCTAAGTAATCACTAAATTATCAAATAACTAGTTGATTGTTATTTACTCAATAGAGACAAGTATTCCAGGGTTGTGATTGATTTACCAATCGTATTGTGTTCGAATTAACTCTCCCTTACATATAATTCGCTCATGGTTGCTAATTAATCGATAAATATTCTCATAGCCTTCTCCCGAAGTGCTACTCGCCTATTCTCAATAGATTAACGCCTATATTCCTATGAAATTAATCTATTAAGAACGTAATAAGATCACGATATTCAATTAAGCACGGTGATTAGGTATATTCCTATCCTAACCACAAATCCGCTCCCCCTAAGGGTTAATATCATGCTCTCTTCAACTCTTCTCTAATCTAAACACGGTTTTCCCAAGCATAGCATAGATAGTAGATAGAACCTAACTGCTAGCCAGACAATTAAGCAATAAAACACAGAATTGAAAAAACAACCATATGTTAGTGAATTATAATCAAGGTTAAGTTAATGTCAAACAACAATGTTCATGGCTAATCACAACCCTGAACAATGGGTGTTTAGCCATTCATAATATAATCACACAATAGCATAAGTATTGAATCAATTGTAAAATACTAGAAAAAGATTGAAGAAAATTGAGAATTCTTGCTTCCTCACGATCCCTTGTGTGTTTTTGCTCCATAGTGGTGTCTCTCCCCTTCAAAATTAGGTTTTGTCTTCTTTTTATACGTGTTGGGTAGGTCTAAGGCCGAAAATAACCTTGTCCCGGGAAAAATTGGAGAAAATCCCGTCATCGGCGCCCTGGATAGCACCAGGCGCCCACCAGGGCGTTGCTTCTAGTAATCTTTCCGTCTCCAGCGCCACAGGTGGCGCCAGGCGCTGCCTGCAGCGCCCAAATATGCACTTCATCCGATTTTGTTCGTTTTTGGCTCAAATCTTGAGCGTTTCGCCCCCAATTGCTCCCAACTCATTCTTACACATAAAAAAACTTCAATTAATATGAATCATAGCATTTAACATCCTACTTTCATGAAACAAGAGTCAAATATGAAGCGATATACATAGAAATATATATACTTTATGCTAAACATCAGAGTGGTGCTTCAGACCTTGCGGGAACAAAAGCTATATGCTATGTTCTCCAAGTGTGAGTTTTGACTAGATTCAGTAGAATTCTTGGGGCATGTTTTATGGGGCGAGGGTATCAAGGTGGACCCCAAGAAGATCGAGGCGGTGCAGAGTTAGCCTCGTCCTACCATGGTAACTAAGATCGGGAACTTCTTGGGGTTAGCAGGTTATTATCGCCAGTTTGTGGAGGGATTCTCATCTATTACAATATCTTTGACGGTTGAACCAGAAGGGTGCTCTGTTTCGTTGGTCCGATGATTGTGAGGCGAGCTTTCAGAAGCTCAAGACAGCTTTGACTACTGCACCGGTTCTTGTGTTTCCTTCCGGTTGGGGGATGTATATTGTGTATTGCGACGCTTCACGCGTTGGTTTGGGTTGTGTATTGATGCAGGAAGGGCGAGTTATTTCATATGCTTCACGTCAGTTAAAGCCCTATGAGAAGAATTATTCAGTAGACGATTTAGAGTCGGCCGCTATTGTTCATGCTCTTAACATCTGGAGGCATTATCTTTATGGGGTGTCTTGTGAGGTTTACACCGATCATACAACTTGCAGCATTTGTTCAAATAGAGGGATCTCAATTTGAGGCACCGCACGTGGCTTGAGTTACTAAAGGACTATGATATTACCATTCTTTATCGTCCGGGCAAGGCAAATGTGGTTGCGGATGCTTTGAGCAGAAAGGCGAAAAGTATGGGTAGCTTAGCATTCATTTCAGTAGAGGAGAGGCCACTAGCTTTGGACATTTAGTCCTTGGCTAACACACTTGTTAGGTTGGATATTTCAGATCCCAGCCGAGTTCTTGCATGCGTCGTTGCCCAGTCTTCACTATTGGAGCAGATCAAGGCTCGACAGTGTGATGATCCGCACTTTTTGGTTCTTAGAAAGACGGTACTACATATTGGTGCCAAGGAGGTTACTATCGATGAGGATGGTGTTCTACGGCTCCAGGGTCGTTTATATGTTCCTAATGTTGATAGGCTGAGGGAAAGGATTTTAGAGGACGCACACAGTTCTCGATATTCTATTCATCCAGGTGCTATGAAGATGTATCGCGACTTGAGGCAATATTATTGGTGGCGGCGGATGAAGAAGGACATAATCGAGTTTGTTGTGAGGTGCCTAAATTGCCAACAGGTTAAGTATAAATAGCAGAGGCCAGATGTCTTACTCCAGCAGATGACTATACCATGAGTGGAAGTGGGAGCGCAATACTATGCACTCTGTAGTTGGGTTGCCGAGATCCTTGCGGAATTTTGATGCAGTTTGGGTCATAGTGAACAGATAGACCAAGTCGGCACACTTTATTCCGGTTGTGACCACGTACTCTTCAGAGAGGGTTGGCCCAAATTTATATTCAAGCGGTTGTCGATTGCATGGCGTGCTTGTTTCCATCATATCAGATAGAGGCCCTCAGTTTACTTCGCATTTCTGGAGAGTGGTACAGAGTGAGTTGGGGACCCGTGTAGAGCTCAGCACAGCCTTTTATTCGCAGACCGACGGGCAATCGGAGCTGACAGTTCAGATCTTGGAGGATATGCTCAGAGCATGTGTGATTGACTTCGGAGGGCAATGGGATCGGTTCTTGCCTTTGGCCGAGTTTTCTTATAACAACAGTTATCAGTCCAGCATCGAGATGGCTCCACTTGAGGCTTTATATGGTCGGAGATGTCGTTCACCCATCGGATGGTTTGAACCCGCGAGGCTAAGTTATATGGTACTGACCTTGTGAAGGATGCCTCGGAAAAGGTAAAGATGATTCAGGAGCAACTTCACATCGCACAGTCTAGACAGAGTTATGCGGATCAGAAGGCGCGTGATTTATCATTCATGGTGGGTGAGAAAGTTCTCTTAAAGGTCTCGCCGATGAAGGGAATCATGAGGTTCGGGGAGAAGGGCAAGTTGAGCCCAAGGTTTATAGGTCCATTTGAGGTGTTGAGACGAGTTGGGGAGGTTTCTTATAAGCTTGCCTTACCTCCCAGTCTATCGGAGTTCATCCAGTTTTCCACGTGTCTATGCTCCGGAGGTATCATGCCAACATGTCGCATGTGTTAGATTTCAGCACGATTCAGTTAGATGGGAGCCTGGGTTATGAGGAGGAGCCAGTTGCCATTGTTGACAGATAGGTTCGCCAGTTGAGGTCCAAGAAGATTTCTGCAGTAAAAGTTCAGTGGAGGGGCCAACCAGTCGAGGAGGCAACTTGGGAGGCCGAGGAGGACATGCAGAGTAGATATCCACACTTATTCAGCACTCCAGGTATGATTCGAGACCCTTTTGTAGAGGAACGTTTATTTAAGAGATGGAGAACGTAACGATCCAACCGGTCGTTTTACTTTTTAGAACCCCATTACCCTAAATAAGGCTCCCCGTATGTGCTTTTACTGTTTTATAACTTGCGGGGATGGTTAGTTTGGGATTTGGAAGGGTTCGGGTTGAAATCGGAACACTTGGTTCCTTAAGGTTGGCTAAAAAAGCTAAGTTTGACTTGGTCCACATTTTGAGTAAACGACATCAGAATCGGGATTTGACGGTTCCAATAGGTTCGTATAATAATTTCGGACTTGGGCGTATGTTCGGATAGCGTTTTGGGTGACCCGGGAGCGTTTTAGCGCCTAATAGTGAAAGATGGCTCTTTGAAGGTTTTTAAGTTCTTTAAATTTGGTTTGGAGTAGGTTTTAGTATTATCGAGGTCAAATTGGGATTTCGAGACCCGGAATAGTCTCATATGGTGATTTAAGACTTGCCCGCAAAATTTGGTGTCATTTTGTGTAGTCTCAGTATAAGTCGGCGCGTTCGGAGCGATTTGGAAACTTGAAGTTCATAACTTGATTCGATTTGGTTATGGGGTGTGATTCTTGGTTTTGTTGTTATTTTTACGCGTTTTGAAAGTTCGAGCAGGAACATATCATGTTTATGGACTTGTTTTTGCATTTTGATGGGGTCCCGAGTGGCTCGGGGGTATTTCAGACCGCCCGGAGCTGAGATAGGAAAACCAGAAATTCTAGTTCTGGTTTCCTTCTTCGCGAACGCGGAAGGACCCACACGTTCGCGATAAAGGGGTCGCGTTCACAGAGCCTTGAGGTCCCAAGCCTACGCATTCACGAAGGTCCCATCACATTCGCATACAAGGAAGGGACCTTGGGAGGGTCAGTGCCAATTGCCCTTCGCTTTCGCGAAGGTGCCCTCGCATTCGCGTAGGGCAGGGCTGGTACGCCTCCGCGTTAGCGAGGCCTTGGTCGCGTTTGCATAGTCCAAGCTTTTCTAGGCCTGGCCATTTGCCTTCGTGAACGCGAGGCCTATTCCGCGTTCTCGAAGACGAGGGCAGCTGGGCAGTGCGTTTTAAAAATCGGGACTTAGCCATTTTTGGGTTCATTTATAACACTCTTGAGCGATATTGGAGCTTCAAAAAGGGGGATTTCAAGCTAGCTATTGAAGGTAAGTAATTTCTACCTAATATGAGTTTAATACATAGATTATGGGTAGATTTTAACATGTAAATTTGTGGAAATCATGAGTTTAGATGAAAAACCTAGGTTTTTGATATAAATGGGATTTAACCACGAAAATGGTTAGGGAATTTAGTGAAAATAATATATTTGAGTTCATGAGGTTATGGGTAACAACTTTCTTCGAAAATTCCGAAATCCGAGAATGTGGGATAGTTAGGATCTGGACTTTTGAACATGTATTGATTATTTTATATAATATTTGACAAGTTTCGAGTCGTTTGTCACTGAGTTGGGGGTTTAAAGCACATTTGTGGATCGAAAAGTAATCTTTGAGACAAGGTAAGTCTCTATTCTAATCTTGTAAGAGGAAATTAAACCCATAGGTGAATTGCTTTAATATGTGCTTCTATTTGCGGGGGCTACGTACGCACGAGGTGACGAGAGTCCGTTCGTAGCTACTAAGTATGCTTATGTCCGGGTAGTCTAGGACCCAAATCATGTTATACTTGCGATGTTTGTACCCTACTTGCTACATTAATTGTTTAAAACATATTAGAACTTGATAAAGGAATTGTAAAAGGTCAAATTTCATTTACTTGAAGTTTGGACGGGTTACGTGACCGTTAATGAGAATTGGTATTTCTTTGAATAATAGCCTCTTAATAATCTTTGAGTCGGTTGTTTATAATGTATTTTCTCTTCTTGTGGAGCGGGCCGAACGCCTCGGTAATAGAATAGATGCATCTATGGTTCGTGTCGTTCTACCCTCGGCAGTGCACAGTATAGATATTTGTATTTTGGATCGAGTCGTACGACGTCGGCATAGTTCGTGTGTAATAATATTTTGGACCCCAATTATACGTGATATTGCTTTATTATCTTGAGAGGTTAAACTGTTAAATGATGGAACTTTATTTAAGATTTACTATAAGTAAAAGAATTATTTATTTATTTCTTGTTTTTGAGTTTTCAGTTCATTTATGTAGCCCATGTTTATTTGGAATTTTCATTATATTAGTGTTAGCCCATAGTAAGTGTCGAAGTCGACCCCTCGTCACTACTTCTACAAGGTTAGACTAGATACTTATTGGGTATATGTTGTTTATGTACTCAAGCTATACTTCTGCACCAATCGTGCAGGATCTAAGGCAGGTGCATCTGGTTATCATTCCGGCGCGCATCATTGATTCCACGAGATGTTGCAGTGAGCTGCCTTCCGAGCCCGTTCTGCAGCATCTGAAGTCTTTCTTTTGCTTTTGTTTTCTGTCTACATCACTTCAGACAGTAGTGTAGTATTCTTTTGTATATTCTACTAGTAGCTCATACACTTGTGACACTAGGTCTTGGAGATTATGCTAGTAGACACTTGTTGATTTTGAGTAATTACTTCATCACATTTGCTTTTATAATTGTTTACTTTCTCATTTTATTAACTTTATCACTTCTTGATTATTGAATAATTAAAAATCAACTATTTCAAATTCCTAAAAGTAAAGATCACCTTATTAGTTCACTGTTGGCTTGCCTACCAGTAACATTAGGTGCCATCATGGCCTATAAGAGAAATTGGATCGTGATAAACCAAGTAAATAATACTTCTACGTTCCTAGTTTCCCTAGTATCGTCAATTGTCCATTGACAAAGGAACAAACGTCTAAACTAATGCTCGTAAGTTTTTGGGTAGATAACATATGATTAAACACTTAAGTTGTTGAAGCATATGGTCGATAAGTACTAATGTGAGATATGAGGGAAGAGGTTTTACAAATAAATTGTACAAAATTGTAACTATTATAAGTGTTTCATCATTAAACTCTCGCCTACTTAATTTATTTTTATTTCACCAAGTGTCTCTTTGTTTACTAAATATGATGGTGATGTTAAAATAAATATTAAGTGAAAAAATAAAAGAATAAATAAAAGAAACAGAGATTTGACTACCAGTATTGGTACCTTTCCCAAACCTTGAGTATTATTCGATATTTTCTTATCAGTATTTAGTGCAGGGACACATTAATTTTTTCATATATAAAAATTAGTCATCTTTAAAAAAATACGAATACTATACAACTGGCTTCTTCTTCTTCTTTTTTTTCTCCATTGAGATGCATACATGAAATTAATCTTTAAAAGAGAATTTATGTGATCAAGAAAATTAAATTACCTCAAAAAGGATTGATGTTTCGTGCATGCGGCAGTAGTGGATGAAAATCTATAATTAAACGGCACAACAAAAAAATATAGCAAAGATATTATAATTGAATCAAGTGCGAAACACAAAGTTTTCACCCAAAATCCCAACAAATTAGCCCTTATTGTCCCGCTCAGAAAACACCACATAATTATATAGAGAAAAACACCTATAATAAAAAAAAAACCAAACAAAGCCCTAATCCTCATAACCCAAATACAACCATTATTAATTATTATGTGCATAGCAATAAAAAAAAACTAAAAAAAGCAAGAAGGAAAGGATACAACAAAAGGAAGAAGGCATGATGGCATAACTTATGATCAATTGAGATAGATATATGGAATTAATTTTAGAGAGACAATTCTTGTAATAAATAAAATTATATTAACGTATAAAAGAATGATATTGCGTATGAGCCGCAAAGCAATGAGGCAATAATATTGTGAGGAGTAATCCAAAATGATAAAGCCTCAAAGAATTTGATCCAAAAGCAACTTTGAAGGCTCGATGTATGTGTAGTTTAAATCGGAAAATAATTCCAGCCTTAGGTGACTTATAATTATATCCTTAAATTATATCAATAATTAAAGCTATAAAAGTCGGTCAATATTTCGGGAATATTTTAGTCATTCAATATTTAACATAAATTATTCATACTTTTATAATAATATAGATACAGATATAGATAAATATAGATAGATAGATAAATAGACAATAATAGAGGAATACATACTATACTAACCTTATCATTTAATTAATGCAAATAATCTCTACATTATAAATGTGACTTATAATAAAAAATAAATAAAAACAATTAAAAGCGACGTGGTTTCGATCCTCGACAACGTGCCACGCGTCCCGCTACGTTTTTGCTCCATCCCAGAAACACTCAAAAACGAATCTATCTTTATTGTATGGCCTCCTTAGTCCTTAAGTTAAAATACCTCTCCTTAACATATGCTAATTTAGTACATCCCCTTGTTGCTCGCATCACTCAATTAACAGCCATGTCAGACAGGAGATTTCGCTTTGGTTACGTACTTGCACCAAAGAAAGTAAGCAGCTTTATTCAAGATTCCCTCGTCAATCATGCCCAAGAACAAGGTATTGATCTAATCCCAATCGATCTGAATAAACCATTAATCGAGCAAGGTCCTTTTGATTGTATTTTCCACAAGCTATATGGTCCTGAATGGAGAAAACAGTTGGAAGAATTTTCCCTTCAGAACCCAACCACCATCATTATAGATCCCATAGATGCTATTGAAAAACTCCACAACCGAATTTCAATGCTTGAAGTTGTTAACGAATTAAAAATCACCCAAGAAAATGAAACTATTGGAATCCCTCTTCAGATTTTTATTCAAGAAAATTCTGATTCCCTCTTAGACCATATCACATGTCAAGGGTTGGATTTTCCCGTTATTGCTAAGCCTTTAATTGCTAATGGGACAGCTGATTCACACCTAATGTATTTAGTTTTAAAACCAGAAGGACTAGAAGAGCTGAAACTGCCAATCGTGTTACAGGAGTTTGTTAATCATGGTGGAGTTATTTTTAAGGTTTATGTAGCAGGGGAACATGTGAAATGTGTGAAAAGAAGGTCATTGCCTGATATTTCTGAGGAGAAATTGGGCACTTTAGAGAATTTGATAGCGTTTTCGCAGATATCTAATTTGACTGCTCAAGATCAGAATGATGATAGTTTTGCTGAACTGATTGAAAATGCGGAGATGCCTCCCTTGGGATTTGTGACAGAAGTGGCTAATCATTTGAGGGATGCTTTGAAGTTGCATCTTTTTAACTTTGATATGATAAGGGATACTAGAGCTGGAAATCGGTATCTTGTTATTGATATCAATTACTTCCCTGGATATGCGAAGATGCCGTCTTATGAAACTATTTTGACTGCATTTTTCCTTGATATTGCTCGGCGGAAGCAAAGCAACGAATCTGGTTAGCTTCTGATGATTGTAGTAGTTCTGTTAGTTTTTTACTGTTTTATTTCAGTGGCAGGTACTGCGTTTTTTCAAGAAAATGAAAAGAGATGCAGATGATGCCGGAGTGATTGCAATAAACCTGCTCTTTGTGGTAGATGTGAATCGAAAGAGGCTAACTGCTCTAATCTCGTTAAATTGTTACTGCTGACTTTTGGGGCAATTGATGCTTTCCTCTTTCCTTTTTTCCTTGTTTTTTAGTTATTGCAAACAGATCTGGAATAATTTTGGAGTGGATGCTAATGTTTCAAAGTTTCAACAATGGAGTTGTGTTGAATGGAGTTTTTAGTTTTGAGGAATTGGTGCTTTTCCTTACATGCTTACTGTCATATTGCTTGAGCCTTTTCAATCTTGCAAACTTCTTCAATATTTTGGTTGTCTTCATGCGTAATTGGTGTATTTTGTCCTAGCAACCTTCTCTCCTCTCCCCTACTATTTGTTGTTGAGGCATGTATATATTTGTCTTTTCCTTAATTCAACCATAAATTGGTGGTAGGCCATATACCACAATTTCAAACAGAACATAGAATTAGTATTTTGTAGTCTTCTAAGATGTATTTGTTAGGTTATTTCGTGCTCCTTAATGTAACACCATATTCAAAATGTAATTAATGCTTTACAGTCGAAGGTGATGTGATTAGGATTAGGAGACGTGGTGGTGGGGAGGACTGGAAAATCTGGCGTGCCCTGGGTGGGTGGTTATTGTTGTTGGATAGATTACGATTTATGATTCACTTATATCACGTTAACAGTTAAGATCAGGATTTAACTTATTCTAATGTGAGATTCCAAAAGTTAGACCATACCAATTGCTTAAGTGTTACAAACCTTATTATATACCCCCCCCCCCTCGCTCCCCCAAAAAATAAGAAAAAAAAAAAACCCGGCGAGTCTAATTACAGACCTTTAAGGTGCAATATGTGTAAACATCTTAAAAAATCCTAGCTGGTCATTAAGTGGGCACCTTCTAATTAGGTTGAACTAGCACTCACATATCCCTGCTCGCACCCATTCCTCACATAACTACTCAATACAGGATCAGAAAAATTAAACGTGCGCACGTATGCAGACAGTAGATCAGCATTGCTTAGTTATAACTTGTATCTTAAAAACAGCAGTAGTCGAAAGGGAACTTGGGATGTGAGAATGGTGGCTGAATGGTTGGAAACTTGTAATTTCTGGGACAACCGGTGTCTGAAGTGCAACTTGTTACCGTAAGTGCCAGGGTAACTTAATGGTCTGTGCTAGCGTTACGTGTGTGGTTTTGTTGACAGAGATGTTTAAGGAAGTTGATGTCTCATGCTGGTAATAAGCAACTTGTATACAGTAGAAATCGAGTTCGCCTGTTGCATAACAGATCGGGAATAAAACATAATGGATTGAAGATCGATTCTGGAATCTATGGAACTTAAGCACGAGGTTGGAACATGCGTCTTCAAAATTATCGAGTCCGTAATCCCGGAAACTGATCCCGATTCCAAATTAGCTCGAGAAAACATTATCAAATCAAAATAACGGAAGGTCGAAATATCCGTAACTGGTCGGATATCGCGGCGGGAATCTCTGCACGTATCAATGAAACCGATTAATTAACGAATTATGAGTGTTTTTTACTTTATATAGAATTTTACCTAAAGTAGAACTCCTCTGCTATATAAAGGGGGGGAGGGGGGTCTGATTATTCGTAAAGTACATTGAAAATGGCATTCAAAAGCAATGTACTATTCTTTCTAGTTATTATTATCTAATCACCCTGTTTCGGTACTGATTGCAACATTTTTTGGCTCGAGGACGACCAACCTTCAAGGCCAAATCTGCTTAACTTGCGTGGTTTGCATTTACCTTTTACCATTAATTTCAATTTTGATCTGATTTCTCATTTTGTATCAAGTTAAATCGCGTATCCTTAAAACCACGTATAAATTTAATTTTTATTCGATTTTGAGGGTAAACAGTTTGGCGCCCACCGTGAGGCTAAGGATAATACTGGTTATTTGATATAAATCTCCATAGCACACACTGCTTTACACTTGCTCTTTGAAGTATCTTTGATTCCAGGCTAAAAAACAAAAATGTCAAACTCTCAATCAGCACCTCTGCATGTTGATAACGAGTCCGGTCACCAAGGTGAAAATAACAACATAGCGCACAGTAACGAGATGCCACCTACTGATCCTGCTGGAATTCCGATCGTAGATCCAATTGACGCTAATTCGGCTTGTGGCTATCGATACAAACTTGCCTACCGACACTGAAAATAACTTTCGTTGTGGAGCCTGATCGGCGACTCGAAACACGCAAAACGTTGAAGGAGACTGGATCAGTCAGCGAGTGATCTTCGAAAAGTTGCAGGCTCAACAGGCAGCGATAGCTCAATTACAGAACCAAAGCGATGCACCAAGCAGGGTTGAGCCCGATCCTCCCCGGGAAGTCACCCGCAAGGATGAACTGGTCATAGAAAGGTCAAACGAACACGAATCGGGAGCTAACCCCGAGATTATAAAAATGCTCGAAGAGCTAACAAAACCAATAGAATCAGGGGAGAAGAAGATCGAGGCTAACGACAAAAAGGTGGAAACCTACACTTCCAGGGTAGACCAAATTCCAAGAGCACCTTCGATATTGAAGGGCCTGGATTCCAGAAAGTTCGTGCAAAAACCTTTTCCACCGAGCGCGGCTCCGAAACCGATCCCCAAGAAGTTCTGTATACCCAAAATACCCATGTATAATGGAACGATCGACCCAAACGAGCATGTAACCTCTTATATATGTGCTATCAAAGGGAACGACCTGGAGGACGATGAGATCGAGTTTGTTCTGTTGAAAAAATTTGGGGAGACCCTGTCGAAGGGAGCTATGATATGGTATCAAAATTTACCTCCTAATTCTATTGACTCATTTTCTATGCTCTCAGATTCTTTCGTAAAGGCACACGCAGGTGCCATCAAGGTCGAGACTAGGAAATCAGACCTTTTCAAAGTCAACCAGAAGGATAACGAGATGCTCATAGAGTTCGTGTCCCATTTTCAAATGGAACGAATGGATCTGCCGCCGATCGCTGATGATTGGGCTGTTCAAGCTTTCACTCAGGGACATAATATTTGAAGCTCGGTGGTTTCACAGTAGCTGAAGCAGAACTTAATAGGACACCCAGCTATTACATAGGCCGATGTGCATAACCAGTATCAATCGAAAATCAGAGTCAAAGATGATCAACTGGGGGCCCCTTCGGGGATAGCCTATCCCGTCAGAACCCTCGACAAAATCAAGAGAGATATCGATCGCGAACCGAGGCCAAAAAGGGAATGGTTAGCCGTATAACGGAGATTGAAGAAGCAGGGGGTTCGGGCAAAACTCCTTGAGAAACGAAAGGAGAAATGACCAAAGTAGGGGGGGCTTATGACCAAAAATGGCTTCGACAGGTCCAAAAGCACACTGAGGCTATCGAAATATAACTTCAATGTCGATGTTGCCGCCATGTATCAACTATCGGGCACATCAAAGATTCTAAATGGCCTCCAAAGGGATCCTAACCATATGTGCAAATATCATGGCACTCACGATCACAGAACGGAAGATTGTCGACAGTTGAGAGAGGAAGTGGCCCGTCTATTCAACAATGGGCACCATCGAGAGTTCTTGAGAGACCGAGCCAAGAATCATTTTAGGAACAGGGATTCTAACAAACAGGCAGAACAAGAAGAACCTCAACACTTCATTAACATGAACATCGGGGGGTTGATATCCCACAGGGGCCAATGTTGAAACGCACCAAAGTATCCACAACTAGGGAGAAATGAACTCGAGACTACATACCGGAGGAAACTTTGTCTTTCAACAACGAGGATGCGGAAGGGATCATGCAGCCCCACAATGATGCATTGGTAATATCTATACTTGTAAATAAAATTCGGGTTAAACGTATGTTAATTGATCCAGGTAGCTCGGCCAACATCATTCGATCAAGGGTCATGGAGCAGCTTGGTCTACAAGACCAAATCGTTCCTGCAGTTCGAGTTCTGAACGGATTCAACATGGCATATGAGACCACTAAGAGCAAAATAACGTTACCCGTAAACACCGCCGGGACTATCCAGGAGACTAAATTTTATGTGATCGAAGGGGACATGAGGTATAACGCTTTATTTGGGAGGCCATGGATTCACAACATGAGGGCGGTGTCCTCGACACTACACCAGGCACTGAAATTCCCAACACTCGACGAGGTCAGAATAGTCTACACTGCGAAGGAAATGTTCACGGTCGAGGAGGTGATAACGGCATCTACAGTTTTGACATTGAAGGGCCCAAACCAGATGGTAAAAAGCGAGGCCAAATAGCAATCACCGATACCATCTTCGCCAGATTCTGGCTAACAAAAGAAAGTCGAGGATGATGATTATGGGGTTCCCAGATCTTTTATAGCCCCCGATGATTCTGATGCCGCTAAATCGACGGTCGAGGAGCTGGAACAAGTCGTATTGTGAGAAAGCTTGCCCGATCGAAAGGTATACCTAGGCATGGGGCTAAGCTCCGAGCTCAGAGAAAAACTCATTTGATTTTTTATAACTAACAAAGATTGTTTCGCTTGGTCCCACCTCGATATGACAAGAATACCGCCGGAGATAACCACTCAAAAGCTAAGTCTGGACCCGAAATTTCACTTGGTTAAACAGAAGAGGAGACCCCAATCCGAGATCAAGAATGCTTTCATCAAGGATGAGGTATCTAAACTTCTTAAAATATGATCTATTCGGGAGATTAAATACCCGGATTGGGTAGCAAACGTAGTGGTAGTCCCTAAAAGGGGGAATAAACTAAGAATATGTGTAGACTACAAAGATTTGAATAAGGCATGCCCCAAAGACTCTTTTCCTTTGCCCAACATCGACTGTATGATCGATGCCACGGCCGGCCACGAGATCCTCAGTTTTCTCGATGCCTATTCCGGGTACAACCAAATACGGATGGACCCAGGTGATCAGGAAAAAACTTCTTTCATAACTAAATACGACACATACTGTTATAATGTAATGCCGTTTGGATTAAAAAAATGCCGGTGGCACTTACCAACGCCTAGTAAATCGGATGTTCGAGGAATAAATAGGAAAATCAATGGAAGTTTACATTGACGACATGTTAGTTAAGTCCCTGCGAGCAGAGGACCATTTAAAAAATTTGCAGGAAATCTTCAGCATACTGAAGCAGTATAATATGAAGCCGAACTCAGAAAAATGTGCTAGTTGGGTCGGATAAGTTCCTTGGATTCATGGTATCCAATCGGGAAATCAAAATCAATCCCGATAAAATCAAAGCCATCGAAGATATCATGATCGTGGACAGTGTAAAGGTCGTGCAAAGGTTAACCGGGCGAATAGCCGCCCTAGGGCGATTTATTTCGAGGTCGTCCGACAAGAGCCACCGATTCTTCACACTGTTGAAGAAAAAGAACAATTACTTGTGGACCTCGGAATGCCAACAAGCTTTGAAGGAACTCAAGAGGTATTTATCGAGCGCGCCCCTACTTCACATACCGAAGACAAACAAACAACTTTACTTGTACTTGGCGGTCTCAAAGATAGCGGTAAGTGGAGTCCTAGTTCGGGAAGAACAAGGTACGCAATTTTCAATTTACTATGTTAGTAAGACCTTAGGTGAGGCCGAAACTAGGTACCCTCACCTGGAAAAACTGGCGCTCACTTTGCTATGCGCCTCTAGGAAGCTAAAATCGTACTTCCAATGCCACCCCACATGTGTCATAACTACTTATCCATTGAGGAACGTTATGCATAAACCCGAACTGTCGGGCCAATTGGCAAAATGACCCATAGAAATAAGTGGCTACAATATTGAGTATCGATTTCGGACCGCCATTAAGTCTCAAATTTTGGCAGACTTTGTGGCCGATTTTACACCGACCCTAATACTCGAGGTCGAAGAGAGTTATTGGTTAACTCAGGAACTTCCTCGAGAATCTGGACCCTCTTCACGGACGGTGCCTCAAACGCAAAAGGGTCCGGACTTGGCATCGTACTAAAGCCACCAACAGGTAATATAATTAGACAATCTATGAAGACCGTGAAATTGACTAACAACGAGGCTGAATATGAGGCCATGATTGTAGGCCTTGAACTAGCCAAGAGCTTGGGGGTAGAGGTGATCGAAGCCAAGTGTGACTCCCTCCTTGTGGTAAACCAAGTCAATGGAACATTCGAGGTTAGAGAGGAGCGAATGAAAAGATACTTGGAAAATTACATGTGACATTACATTGGTTCAAATGATGGACTCTGCAACCCGTACCTCGGGATCAAAACAGCGAGGCTGATGCCATCGCTAACTTGGGGTCGTCGGTCGAAGTCAACGAGTTCAACTTGGAAGAAGTCATACAACTTATGAGATTGGTGGTAGAAGAAGCCCACACGGAGATCAACTCGAGGAGCCTAACTTTGGACTGGGGGAATAAGTATGTGGAATATCTCAAATCCGGTAAACTGCCCTCGGATCCAAAAGAGTCAAGGGGCCTGCGTAAAAAGGCAACCCGATTTAGCCTGTCCGAAGACGGAACCTTGTTCAAAAGAACATTTGATGGCCCACTTTCAATATGTCTAGTGTCGGGTAATACTGAGTATGTTTTGAGGGAAATCCACGAAGGTACCTATGGAAATCACTCGGGCGTCAAATCGCTGGTTCGAAAAATAATCAGAGCCGATTATTACTGGATCGACATGAAAAAAGACGCTTCGGTTTTGTCACCATGGCCGTTCATGAAGTAGGGAATGACATCGTTGGCCCCTTTCGTGTGCACCCGATAACGCTCAATTTATATTGTTTATGACTGACTATTTTTCTAAGTGGGTGGAAGCCCAGACGTACGAGAAAGTCAAGGAGAAGGAAGTCATCAATTTCATTTGGGACCACATTATATGCTGATTCGGAATGCTTGCCGAGATTGTATGCGATAATGGGAAATAATTCATTAGAAACAAAGTAACCAAATTCCTTGAAGACCACAACATCAAAAGGATCCTATCGACACCCTATCACCCTAGTGGGAATGGACAGGCTGAATCTCCCAACAAAACCATATTCCAAAACCTTAAAAAGAGGTTAACCGACGCCAAAGGAAGATGGAAAGAAATATTACCCGAAGTCCTGTGGGCATACCGTACAACCTCGAAGTCTAGTACCGGGGCTACCTCGTTTTCTTTGGTTTATGACGCTAAAGCTTTGATGCCGGTCGAGGTCGGGAATGAAGTAACAGATTCCGAAATTCAACAAAGGAATAAAATGACGAAGCTATGAGTACAAACCTGGAGCTATTAGATGAAAGGCGCGAAGCCGCCCTTGTCTGGTTGGCAACCCAAAAACAGCGGATCGAGAGATATTATAATCGAAGGGCCAACTTTCAACACTTCAATACCAGGGACTTGGTACTAAGAAAGGTCACGCTAAGCACCCGAAACCCGAATGAAGGAAAATTGGGGCCGAAGTGGAAGGACTGTACCAAATTCTCGAGATCTCCATAAAAGGATCCTACAAGCTTGGAACAATGAATGACAAGCAAATACCGAACAACTGGAATATAACTCACTCAAAACGATATTACTGCTAAGGTATGGCTCCATTCTTCCTTTTATTTACATCTTAAACTAACCCCTGCGAGTAACCAACAAGGAACGGTACGAGATTTTAGGTCTGAAAGCACGCGTTGTACTCTTTTTCCTTTGAGCCGGTTTTGTCCCAAATGGGTTTTCCGGCAAGGTTTTTAAAGAGGCAACAAGTAAAATCGTGCTAACTTAGAATTGAAGGTAGGCAACGAACCGGTAACTATGATCATAACAGCATTCGAGGCCTCTCTTCAATCAACTCCGAACGCTGGGGGGCATTACCCTCTGATATCGACTTTGGCATGGAAAGAGACTTCGAGATTGAAGGGTCTCGATCGATAGGATTCAATGTAAGGGCAAAACTGTGAAACGTGGCCACATAGACTTCTCGAACCCTGACACAAAGCATGTACACATACATTACTATTATGTACAAGAATAAAGAGAAGTCCCTTCCTTGCAAACATCTTGTTTCTTTTAAGAAAGATTTCCTTTACTTTTCTTAAGGAATTCCCTGCTTCCGATCCCCTAAAGGAAACGAGCCTAAGGGCTGCATTAACCGAAGTTCGGATAATCATTCTCTCACTCGGAGACTACCGTCCGAAAACAAACACGGACGGTCCAAGCTATTAGACCTTGGGGGTATAAGACCTATTTGGAAACCCTCGAATTTTAAAGGCCACGACCATCTCTACTCGGGGACTATTATCTTAGGCAAGTCCGGATAACTCGGAAAGCAAGCCCACTAGGCGAAACCCGAACTAAAATGCTACGGCTATATTAACACGGCTCAGAGACGTCCGAGACCCGTAACAAAAACAAGACCTTCAAAATGAAAAATTTTCATAACTGGTTCCAAAGGCTACCCTCGACAGGTTAGGGAAAGAAAACTTTCGGTTACACCGAACCCACACAATGCCTTAAAACAAAATAAAGTTGAAGGAGTTTCTTCGAGTCTCTAAACAAAAACCAACTATTTCATGCTAAGACATTTAGATCTTTGCAAATAAAAATAAACAAGGCAAAGAGAAAATTTAAAAGTTGTTGAAGGGAAAAGGCCTTATATTCATAAACCAGAAATTTCTTTTACAAGGGCCGAATAGCCCGATGAGAATTCTATAAAGGCCAAACGGCCTCAACAAAAATACAAAAAACAAAGACATCTAAAAAACCTAAGGGGCCTAATCTCCACCGGGGGCTGCATCATCACCTTCGGGATCTCCGCCATCTTCAGGCTCATCCGAATCTTCTAACCCCTCGGAATTCTCCTCCTCGGGATAAGCCAGCTTCCTCGCCTTGGCTTCGGATACCTTGGCTTTCTCGATTTCAGCCAACAGGTCAAAACCTTGAGCTCGACTCCTTTGAGGGCCTCCCTTCGGGATTTCCACTTCATATGCTCCACCAAGTTTCTCACTTGGTCCTAAGCCGCCTCGGTGTCATCCTTATGCTGGGCCACCCTCTCATCAGCCTCGGCCTTAACCACAGCAATCTCCGACTTGGCCATCTCAAGTACCTTCGCCAGATTTTCTTGGCCGGAGACCGCCATGCTCAGTTGAGACTGGAGCTCCTCAATCTTTTTGGCCTGTATCAAGGCTTTTTCCGAAGCCAGGTGGTCATGTTTTTCTTCCATTCTTCGGCCTCAACTTTCACAATGTCCACCTTCGCCTTGAGGTGCTCAATCTGGTCAAGCTTCTTTTGAACCTGCGGGTTTGGGTCTTTAGTCACTGTGTCTAAATCATCGTCACTAACTTCAAATACTCGTCTTACTTGCTCGACCAGGTCGGTATGCTCCTTCCGAGCCGCTTCTAACTCGGCCTGGAGCTTCTCACTGAGGAGCTTGTAAATGTCCCTCTTCTTAGTAAGCTCCCGAGTCTCAGCCTCGTGTTGGTTTAACTCTTCCCGTTATCGGAGAAAAATTTCGTGATGAAGCACCAAGGCCTGCAAACACAAAGAACAACGTTACGATTGTTTGCAGCTTAATCTAAGAACATAATAAAAAGGCATTTGAAGTTACCCTATTCTACGCCTATTGAGCTTCAATGAAAAGATAGGGGGCTTCCACCTCATCCATTTTGGCCCAATCTTCTTCGGTTACAAGACAACGAAGATAGTTGGCAATCCCCACGGGAGCGAAAAGAACCTGGGTATCCTTCGGTATGAACATGATGATTGACCGCTTCCGATCAGGATTTGCACTCGGGCTGGGAACCGATCTATTAATCTCGGAATCGAAGAAGATCTGCTGGCTCCCGAAGACGGCATCTTCTTTGGTACCGGTAAATCACCTAATGATGCAATATTAAAATGCGGAAATAAGAAAACAAAAGATAGAAGCAAGACACTCTATGAATTATCAAGACAACAAGTAGGAACTAGTCTACTTACTTTCTTGATGAAATCAAGGAGTACCTATACTATATGAATGACCCTGAAGATAATGATGGTCTTGCAAATTGTTCGATCAAACAAGGAACAAGTTCAATTTTGAATCACACCAAAATTGGACAAGTTAAAGTCACACGTTAGGAAGCACAAAGGCTTGGCTGAAATTTCTTTGTAAAATTAATGTAAGGTGCTGAAAATAATGAAGTGTTTAGACTTATATAGAATGAGCATTTACCTAAATCAACTAGGAAAAGAATAACTAGTTAACCTAAATCAACTAGGAAACAAATAACTAACAAAAAAGCCACAATTTGGCTAAGTTTAAAAAAAAATAGTCACGCAGGACCCCTTAAGTAAGAATCAATGTCTTCTACAGCAACACCAATAATACAACATAAACAAAAATGTACATCTTCAACACCAGATTCATCCATAGCAAGATTTATGGACTCTTGGATCTTCTCCAAGGCTAACCAATGCCTTTTCTTGTCTTATCCGACATGCTACCTGCTTCTTCCATCATTGCGCAATCATAGCATGAATGTAGCTTCTTCGAAGACATGAACGTACCTTTATCAGGTTGGCCTGCATCATTCTCCCCTTCTTGAGAAGATTTCGTCCTCGAAATTGAAATATCTTTATCTTTCAAAGCGGCACTACCTGCAAACACAAGGAGTTAAGTTAGAAAAGTTGAATGTCTTAGAAACACTATACTCACCAGGTAGGTCATAACATAGGCGTTATTATTGATCTCTTGCAACACTTGGAATGGCCCAATGCCTCGCGGGGAAAACATGTCCACATATTCCTGCAAAACATAATCAACAATACTAGGCAAGGGGTGAACGTTAGTAGAAACTTCATCATTAAAACTCAAGCAAGCACCCTTATGAATTAGGTGAATTAACAGTATAGAACTATCATTAACGCGCAAATACTCACCTGGTTGTATCATAGCACAAACATTACCTGGCAGGGTCGATGTACTAGCAGGGCTCACGGCTTCAGTTTTTGTCTCCATTGGATCCTTAGCTCTAGCCACCTCTTTCAGCTCCCCCATGCACTTGTAATTATCACTAACCTGTTTAGGTGTCAAGGGCTTAAGTACATAACTCTTGCCCTCCAGCTTGGCCGTATAAGTGTTGGCCTTTCCATCATGATCAACACACCTATCAAACTGCCTAGGCCTGTCCAATGGTAAATGGCATGCCTGCATAGGCACTACATCACACAAGATTTCATCTTGATAAGCTCCCGCCTTAAACTTAATAAGTGCCTTCTTTACTACCTTTAATTCACCACATTCACTCAACCACTGCAATCGATAAGGATGGGGATGTTTCCTTGTAGGTATACTAAGTTGAGTCACTAACGTGTGGCTTACTACATTAGTGCAACTTCCGGAATCAATTATCATCAAGCACACCTTTCCTTTCACCCTACATATAGCATGAAACAAGTTCTCACGCTGCACATCTCCTTCCTCTTGTACGCTCATAGTGCTCAAGTTTCTACGTACCACTAAGAACATATTCACACCCTCTTCTTCTAACTCTTCCTTGCCGCACTCAACCAATTCTTCCCCCTTATCTTCCTCAATCTCCTCTTCACTTTCTTCTTCACACACAGTACCATCATCAAGAATTAACATGGTCCTCCGTGTTGGACAATCCTTAGCAAAATGTCCATAGCCTTTGCATTTGTGACACTGAAAAGAAGATGCACTAGGAGAATTGAATTGAGTCTTAGAATTACCTTTGGACCCCTTAGGTTCAACCCCAAGTGTCGCATCTTGGCTTGCTATAGGCTCTCGGGTTTGGCTTGCTCCCCCAGTGTTCTGCGTCTTTCACTCTTTATTTCGACGTATGATAGTGGAATCGGAACCCCCTCTATATCGAGCTGCCCGACTTTATTTAATCATCTTTTCGGCTTTAATGGCAGCTAAGAACACATCATGAAGAGCAATGAACACATGTAGTGTCAACTGATTGGAGATATCATTATTCAACCCATTCTTGAATCGGATGATAGCCTCATCTTCTTCTTCGTCTTCCATGTCAAGTGATAGACGAATCTTCTCAAAGTCATCATAGTATTCTTCCATGAACTTCAACCCTTGTTCCAAATCATACAACTTCCGTAACTGTTCTTGCTTGTGCCATGGGTTCACATATTTACGAGTCATTATTTGCTTCAATTCCACCCAGGTTATGCAGGCAGGCTGGTTATGTCTAACTCTGGATCTTTTCTCAGCCTCCCACCAAGTAGAAGCATAGGACTCAAAAGCAGCAATGGCATATGTAGCCTTCTTCTCCTCAGACATATCATTAATTTCAAATATCCGCTCAACTTGACGCTTCCATTCTAAAACCGGTCAGGAACACTAGTTTCTTTGAAAACCGGGATAGTAACCTTGATGCTGTTCAACCCACTGTCTCAGACATGGTCCCGGCCCCCTCGGTTTGGTAAGATTGGTTGGAAGTCCTCATAATGCTCAGCATACTCATCAAACTCATACTCTAAGTTCCTTCCACCAAAACCTCTAAGCCTCCCTCTCGGACCATGATCATAACCACGTCTTCCCATGTAGTCTCGGCCTCTATTCTGTTGCCCTACTCTCGGATTCTGTGGCCCCAAATCATCATCTTCAAATTCCTCGAACTCGGGTTGATCATCCTCTTGCGCTGCTCTCATATCCCCGACGGGTGCTATGTTTCTCTGGGCTGGCATTAATGGTGGTATGACACCCTGGGGAATCATCATAGTCCTGACATTTTGTGCACCTCCGTCCCTCAGCTCATTTTGGCGAGCTAACTCCACGAACCGCTCGGGTCTAACGGTGGGACCGTCACTAGTTCCTTCTCCGGCATGCTTCTGATTGCTAGAGGATCTTTCAATGTCCTCCACTTGGGCGCTAATTGCCCTTACTTCGGCCAAGAGGTCGGCCAAAGTAATGTCAGTGACAACCTTTTCTCCTTACTTAGCCATGTACCTACAAAAGAAACAAGACTAGAGAATGTGATAAGGTTAGTCAAAAATACTCTCTCTCACTTTTTTGAATGACTCTCGGGTTCACTCAAATTTTCGGGTAGGATTTCACACTTGTCTTCAAATTGGCTTCCTCTAATTGACCAAGTTCCTTAGCGACCTTTCAAGTTCACAAGATCATTTGTTTTCTTCGAGGTGAGTGAAATTATGTGACTCGATAGGCGGATAGCTTTTTAAGTGAGCACAAGAAGCCAAGAATTATCTACGAAAGTGAAAATTCTGAGTTTTAGGACGAGGTCCTATAAGCTCAAAGATTAGTAATTACTTAAGTAGGAAATTACCTAAGAATTACTATTTAGAATTAATGCAATCAAAGAAGGAAATTCAAAATAGAAGAGATAAGGAAATTTTAGAAGATTTCCCACTTTAGTTTGGAGAAGACCAATCCTCTCTCCTTAGCCCTTAGGATTTTCAGCCCCTTTCTCCTTTTCCAACACAAATTCGCCCCTCCTCTCCTTGTCCTAATAGAATTTCACTCCTTGAAACTTGTCCCTTTTGGATTGGGAATTGTTTCCTCCTTGGACTAGAATTAGGGTTTCCTATTCCTCCTTTTTCTCCTCCCCAATTCGGCCTCCCTTACACGTTTTAGGCCCCTTTACACGTTTTTTCAAGACTCCTTTCAAGAAACACAAATTAATGTTCAAGAACTTCAAGAATTCAAGGAAAACTTGTTACGACTGGTTGATTATTCAAGAACCCTTTCAAGAACAGCGCAAATTGCTTCAAGACTATAATCTTATTTTCAAGAACTTCAAGATTCTCAATATTCACGTGGACTACATTCATGAACAACAACTTGGCGTCTAAGAACTTCAAGATTTTCAAGATTAAACGTGTTCTAACTTCAAGATTTCAACTAGGGTTTTCAAGAACAGTTTTTAATCAATCAAGAACTTCAAGATTGGTTTCAAGAACGGTTTTAACAATCAAGACTTCAAGATTTCAACCCTAGATCTTTTAGCAACTTCAATCAACAACAATTCTCGGTTTTTTCTCTTCTTTTCTTTTTTGTCACATTTTTTTTCTTCCAAAAAACGAAACTAAGAAAAAACCTAAAACTCAGGCACGAAGAACAAGATTGGGATTGTAAGAACAAACCCTTTCCAAGCTCTAATACCAACTGATGCAATATTAAAACGCAGAAACAAGAAAGCAAAAGATAGAAGCAAGACACTCTATGAATTATCAAGACAACAAGTAGGAACTAGTCTGCTTACCTTCTTGATGAAATCAAGGAGTACCTATACTATACGAACGACCCTCAAGACAATGATGGTCTTGCAAATTGTTCGATCAAACAAGGAACAAGTTCAATTTTGAACCACACCAAAATTGGACAAGTTAAAGTCACACGTTTGGAAGCACAAAGGCTTGGCTGAAATTTCTTTGTAAAATTAATGTAAGGTGCTGAAAATAATTAAGTGTTTAGGCTTATGTAGAATGAGCCTTTACCTAAATCAACTAGAAAAAGAATAATTAGTTAACCTAAATCAACTAGGAAACAAATAACTAACAAAAAGGCCACAATTTGGCTAAGTTTAAAAATAGTCACGCAGGACCCCTTAAGTAAGAATCAATGTCTTCTACAGCAACACAATAATACAACATAAACACAAATGTACATCTTCAACACCAAATTCGTCCATAGCAAGATTTATGGACGCTTGGCTCTTCTCCAAGGATAACCAATACCTTTTCTTGTCTTATCGACATGCTACCCGCTTCTTCCATCATTGCGCAATCATAGCATGAATGTAGCTTCTTCCAAGACATGAACGTAGCTTGATCAGGTTGTCCTGCATCACTTAACCCGGTGACATTCTCCGAGGTGGTAGAATCCATGCCATCGCAGAAGTTGTTGAAGGAATCTGCCACCCGTTGACGCCCCTCATTTGGACGTCCTTTCAGCATCTGGGCCTCGTTTATCATGAAATCGGTGAATGATGGTGAGACAGAAACATCTATCACCCCAAACGCATCCTTCAGAGCATTTCCCTCAGCCCGAAGTGTACCGGCCGTGGTCTCCTTGTCAACCTCCCTAGCTCGAGGCAAAATGGCCTCATCCTTCCCTGGTTCGGAGACCTCGGCCACTGCCTCCTCATCGGCTACCCTAGTTTGAGGCAGCTCGGTACCGATTCTCGCGCGGTTCATCAGCTCAGAGGTTTCTTCTTCTTCTTCAGACTCGTCCCTCAATCGACTGAGCGAATTCGATAGGACCTCCCGGGTGCTGGCACTTTCCTTGGATTTACGTACCAACCTCCTTTTTGGTTTTTTCTTCTCCGAGTTCGGAGAATTTGGAGCCCCCTATTCTCTTCTTCTCTCTATCTTGCCTTGGAACAGATGGTTCGGGGAGGATGTCTTCATCACCAGACGGGGGCCTCATTCGACATCGTTGGGAAGGCCTACAAAGAAAGAAAACGTAAGAACAAATAAAGCTAAGAAAACTAAGTGTTAATTCGTTGAGTAGAGAAATCTCACCATGAGCATGAGCCTCCCACCAGCCCTTCAAAAGTTCATTCCATGAGCGCTCGGAGTAAGATCTCTGTGTTGCAGTACCCTCAACCCACTCCTTGAGTCGAGGAACTACATCCAGCGTTCAGGCAACAATTGCACCATCACAAAATATCGGTGATAAAGAAGGAAAAGGAAAAGCAATAAAAAGAATTCTTAAAGGCTAGGTTATATTTACGTTTCATGTTCCATATCTCAGAAAATGGCATATCCTCGACTGGGATTAAATCTGAGGTCCTCACTCAAACGAACCGGCCTAACCAGCCTCGGTCCCGATCCACGTCGATGCTCGAGAATGGGGCCTTACTCGCTCGACGTGCAAGCTTGATTAATCCCCCTCGATAGAGTCGGGCTATATAGGCGCATAAGGTGGTCGAGAGTAAAAGGACACCCCTCGAGTTTGCTCACGAAGAAGCGAAGAAGAATTACAATCCTCTAAAAAGAAGGATGAATCTACACGAGAATCACCTCATACCTTTTGCAAAAGGCTATAATAACTGGATCTAAAGGACCCGGCGTAAAAGGGTAAGTGTAAACACTTAAGAAAAACCTCCATGTGGGTGGTGATCGATTCCTCGAGGGTAGGGACCACTACGAGCTTATCTACCCAGTTGTAGTCCTCTTTGACCTTCCCAAGGACACTGTCGGTGACCGAAGATATGTACCTCGAGACCGGCTTGCACTGACCTGGCACCGAGGAGGTTTTCTCAACCTTAAAATCGGCTCCGGTTAGGCACCCTGCAAGGACGAACATCTTTAGAGGGGGTTCTGGTGTCGGTTCTTCAGTGACAGCAGGCGAAACGTTCTCAGACGGTCTTGAGGAAGAGGGGTTTTCTGTTTGAGGAACGGATTTTGAAGTCCTAGCCATTTCTTCTAAATAGAGGAGAAATGAAGGTGCTGATAAAAGAGGAGGTGTAATTAGCATATAACTTATGAAAATAGAAAACATAAACAAACCCTACCATAACACTCCAAATTACAAAAATGTTCCGAAAACCAAGAAAATTAATATGGCAGCCCAGTGCACAAGGTATCCCGCATTCACGCAGGGTACGGGTAAGGGTTGCATCTTAAAGGGTGTGATGTAGATGGCTTAATTTAATGCAAACATTAGTGGCTGCTTCTACGGCTTGCACATATAATCTATAGATCACGCAAAGACAACTTTACCGCTGTTCCCCTCCTAAAACCAAAAAAAACTAATATGACGTTGAAAAAACATCAACCAAATGAAGAAAGGATCTTTTAATTATGTTCGTGATTTTTGTTATGCATTATTCTTTACTTTGCCATCATAGCTTGATTGTTTGAAAGTCTTGGTCCTTGGTTGCGTATAGTATGTTGAGATGAATATGTTGGATCAATAAAAGAAGAATGAAAACAGTTAAATGCATGATTGACCATAATTAATTCTATTAAGTATTTTCATTCATTGTCATCTCATTAAGAGTATTTTCATGAAAATGCAGGATGTAGCGTCCCATTTAGAGACTAATTATCATCCAACTTAGAAACGATCAAACTAGCTGCCGGGTGCATAGGGTAAAATCGGTTCACATTAAATACTCAAATGACAAAGTGATATGTGGAATCGGGGACAGACAGAAGACGAAGCGAGTAAAAACCAAGATCGAGGACAACATCTTCGGTTGGCATCGGGGAGGGCAAACAAATATTTGCCACCATATGACATTCAATGAAGAATATTCTCCAGTATTAAATACGCATCCGTTACGGAGAATTTTGGCATTCATAGCCTACCGTTACATATTCTTTAATGGCCCACATTATTGTCATTTAATAGGTGCTTGATCCTAGGACCTTGTTCCCTAGGTATAACTATAAATAGTGACTTCAACAGCCATTGTAAGACATGAAAAATTTGACAAACTTATGCTACACATTATTCCGAGTTAAATAATACTATACTTTCTGTCTAACAATATTCTTATTGCTGCGTTCGGAAGTCTTGCTCTCGGAACAAAGTTGTCTGCTATTTTATCTCGATTTCAATGCTAAGTCTTGTATTTTATTTAATTTATTTATCATTTTGGGATCAAATCAATTCGCTTGTCTATAAATCACGCTATAAATACAACTGTACCGTTTTACGAGTAAACAGTTTGGCACCTACCATGGGGCTTAGACAGTAGCTTAATTGAGTTGATACTTGCATCTGTTACTAATCTGTTTGATTTTTTGTTTCTTAGAAAAAATCGTAAAAAATGGCAGCTAACAATGTTAACATCGCACACAACGTTGAGGCCCAAGAGAACCTGCCTTAACACGAGGATTCGCAGTGACACCCGCAACGAGGAGGACGTAGCAACGTCGAATCATGGCGGGGCATATCCCTAGCACGTACGGGAGCCGACTCCTAATGATGCTGAGGACGAGCACGTTGCGAAAATGGTGAGGATCTTGAGAGAACAACAAAAGGTCATCATGCGCCATCTCTCACGACAAGACCAGGTCATGATAGAATTAAGGCAAGCGTTATCGGGTGCTTCCAACAACGCGAATGGAAGAAGCCCAGTGCCTCCCGGTGCTCCCGCAAATCAAAAAGCGCAAAAGGTTGACAACAACACCCCGAGGGGTGAGGTCGGCTTTGAAGAGGCCGGGGGATCGGCAACGAATATGGTAACAACAACAGTAATGATCCCTTCAAAATCGAGCTCATGCGGTTTATGAGGGAAATAAATGCTCGAATTCACCAAATTCTGGGTGCACCACCAGTACTGAAGGGCCCAGACTCAAAGAAATACACCAAGCTGCCGTTCAAATTGAGCGCAACACCAGAGTTAATCCCGAAGCGGTTCAAAATGCCAGATGTACCAAAATATGATGGAACTTTGGACCCTCAGGAGCACATCATCACACATACAATGGTGGTGAAAAGAAATGACTTGGCGCCACACGAGATTGAGTCGGTCCTGTTGAAGAAGTTCGGAGAAACCCTCACGAAGGGGGCCTGACATGGTACTCACTCTTATCCAAACACTCAATAAATTCTTTTGAGATGCTCGTGGATTCTTTCATCAAGACCCATGCCGGGGCCAGGAAGGTCCAGGACCGGAAGGCGGACATATTCAAGATTTTGCAAGGAGAGTCCGAGTTGCTGCTTCAGTTCGTGATCAGGTTTCAGAAAGAAAGGATGTTGCTACTAGCCATGCCAAATGAATGGGTAGCTGAGGCGTTCACTAAAAGGTTGAACCTGAGGAGCTCTGACGCCTCCTGAAAACTGAAATAAAGCCTGCTCGAGTTCCGGGCAACTATATAGGCAGATGTCCATGATCGTTACAAATCAAAGATAAGAATAGAAGATGACCAGCTCGATTTTCCGGTATCAACCAAGGGTCGGGATCATGAAAAGAACAAGGATAAGTCGAAGGATGATTTTGACGCAGATCGACGATCTTCTAAGTGTCGGTTTTTTCCCTACGAAAGGGCCGAAGGACGCGGCAGAGGGTTTCGGTCGGAGGATAGGTTCTCTTCCGATAGAAGAGCTGACCGCGACCTGAATAGCAGGTCATTGCAAGATAAAGAGGTATCAGGCTCTCGAAATTCCACCTATCCCAAGTTGTCCGAGTACAATTTCAATGTCAGAGTAGTGGAGTTAGTATCGGTGATGAGGAACATCAAGGAAACGCGGTTCCCGAGGCCGATGAGATCTGATCCCATCCAGAGGGATCCTAATCTATGGTGAGAGTATCATGGGACTAACAGCTACCGGACTGGGGACGGCTGGCATCTGCGCAAAGAGGTGGCGACATTGTTAAAGAATGGACATCTCAGGGAATTCTTAAGCGACCAAGCCAAGAACAATTATGGCCGCAGCCAAGACAATGCAGAGCCCCCGGAGATAGGAGAAGACCCTCCTCGACTTACTATCAACATGATTTCGAGGGGAACGAAATTAATGGTGTAAACTTTTTGGTGGCGAAAAAGACAAAGGTGTTAGTGACTCATAGCAAGAGGCTTCGGGAAGTCCCCGAAGACGACATCACCTTCCCAGAAGAGGATGCTGATGGACTTCTACTGCCGCACAACGATGCCTTGTTAATTTTTATTAACGTTCTAGATTTTAGAATTACACGTGTTTTGGTGGACCCAAGAAGTTCATCTAACATCATTCAGTGGAGAGCGCTAGAACAAGCCAAGTTAACTGGAAGCATTATTCCGGCAACAAAACTCCTCGCTGGGTTCACCTTCGCAAGTGTGGATACCCAAGGAGAGATCTTGTTGCCCACAAATGCCGAAGGGGTCATGAAGACTACCTTTTTAAGTAGTAGATGATGAAATGGGCTACAACATAATTCTTGGCAAAACATGGCTACACAAGATGAAGACCGTACCATCAACATATCACCAGCTTCTAAAATTCCCAACTCCAGAGGGAATTAAACAAATAAGAGGAGATCAGCCGGCGGCAAGAGAGATGTATGCGATCTTAGTATCTAGCAGTAAAGGGAAGGAACATGCGGCATAGCAAATTATAGAAACCGATGCCCAAACCAAATAAAGATGACAAAGGGGAGGAGCCGTTAGAATCCCACCAGGTGCCAAGGTATTTCCAAGTACCGAAAGAAACAGACGCAACCAAGTCCACGGTGGAGGAACTCGAACAAGTAGCATTGTTCGAAAAGTTTCTAGAGAGGAAGTTCTACTTGGGGACAGCACTAAACCCCAAGCTTAGGTCAGGTTTATTAAATTTCTTAAAACTAACGTCGATTTTTTTGCATGGTCGCACGCGGATAAGACAGGTATCCTACTAGAGGTGGCCGTGCATAAGATAAGCTTGGACCCAATATCCCTCCTATAAGACAAAAGAAGCGCCCAATTGTCGAGGTCAGAAATAGGATTGTTAAAAAAGAGGTAACCTGATTGCTTGGTATCGGTTCAATCCGGGAGGTATAGTATCCCGACCGACTGGCTAACGTAGTAGTAGTTCCAAAAAAGAATAATAAATTCTGCATGTGTGTAGATTATAAGGATCTGAATAAGGTGTGCCCAAAACACTCGTTCCTATTGCCAAACATTGATTATATGATTGATGCAACGCCGAACACGAGTTGATGAGTTTCCTCGATGCCTAGTCCAGGTACAACCAAATTAAGATGAACCTGGAGGATCAGAAAAGACTTCGTTCATAACGAACTTTGGCATATATTGCTATAATGTGATGTCCTTCGGGCTTAAGAATGCTGGAGCCACTTTTCAGAGGCTTGTGAACAAAATATTGGAAAGGAAAATAGGGAAAACAATGGAAGTTTACATAGATGATATACTGATTAAATCTTTGAACGCAGGTGAACATATGAAACACCTCCAAGAAACCCTTGACATCTTAAGGAAGCACAACATGAAGCTTAACCCTGAAAACTGTTCGTTCAGAGTCAGCTCTGGTAAATTTTTGGGTTTCCTAGTGTCACAAAGGGGGGTCGAAGTCAATCTTGACAAGATTAAGGCCATCGAGGGCATTCCAGACCAACTCAAAAATGTGAAAGAAGTCCAAACACTAACTGGAAGACTGGCTGCTCTAAGCAGGTCATTTCTCGTCAACTTTGAGTGGACTCCAGAATGCCAACATGCTCTAAAAGACCTGAAACGGTATCTATCAAGCCCTCCGGTACTATCAAAACCGGAGGAAGGCGAACAGTTACTGATATACTTAGCAGTCTCAGAGGTAGTGGTAAGTGTCATTTTAGTCCGAAAAGACGAAGGTACATAATCTCCTATCTATTATGTTAGGAAAATTTTATTGAGAGCAGAAACTCATTATTCGCACCTTGAAAAACTGGCCCTAGCTCTCGTAGTCGCTGCTCGAAAGCTTAGGCCTAACTTTTAGTGCCACCCAATAGTCATGGTGACAACCTTTCCCCTGCGAAATGTCCTTTAGAAACCTGAATTGTCAAGTCGACTGGACAAATGGGCAATGAAATTAGTGAATTCGATATCGAATATAAACCCTGGACTGTTATCAAATCACAAGTTTTGGCTGACTTCGTGGCTGATTTCAGTCCCGGGCTGCTACCTTTGGCCACAAAGGAAGCGGTGTTGGTTTCAGAAACAATATCAGGAGTTTGGACCTTGTTCACGGACAGAGCTGCCAACGTGAAAGTGTCCGGGCTTGGAGTGGTCTTAGTCACGCCCTCAGGAGAAATTCTGAGGCAGGCCATAAAAACTGTTTCCTTGACTAACAATGAAGCCGATTATGAGGCTTTGATTGCAGGACTTGAACTGGCCCGGGGACTAGACTCGAAGGTCATTGAAATCAAATGTGTTTCCCTACTAGTAGTAAATCAAGTATATGGAATCTTCGGCACCAAGGATGAATACATGCAGCAATATGTGGTGAAAGTTCAAAGTACGATTGAGGGAATGGTCAATTACTCACATCCCAAGAGAAGAAAATGCAGAAGTGGACGCACTAGCCAATCTGGGCTCGTCTACCGAAATGAAGGGATCAGATTTCGGTATAGTCCTACAGCTTATGCACTCGGTACTGGATGTGGACGGTTATTATAAAATAGATACAACCAACTTGGTCTGGGAATGGAGAAATAAAATCATCAACTACCTTGAGCATGGCAAGATGCCCAAAGACCCGAAGGCATCCCGGGCACTCCGCACCAAAGCAGCTCGTTACAGCTTCTAGGGAAGACAGTTATACAGAAGGCCATTCCAAGGCCCGTTCACCCGATGCTTAGGGGACTCCGAAACTAATTACGTCTTGAGAGAGGTTCACGAAGGAATTTGTAGAAATCATTCAGGTACAGACTCGTTGGTGTTAAAATTAGTTAGGGCTGGATACTAGTGGCCCCAGATGGAACAAGACGCTAAAGCATTCGTTCAGAAATATGACAAGTGTCAACGTCATGCGTCGTTAGTACACCATCCGGTAGAGATACTGCACTCAGTATTATCCCCTTGGTCATTCATGAAATGGGGGATGGACATAGTCGGTCCCTTGCCACCGGCTCCCAGTAAGGTAGGTTTCTTTTGATTTTAACTGATTACTTCACTAAGTGGGTTGAAGCAGGTCCTTACCAGAAAATCGGCAAGCGCGAAATGGTCGATTTCCTATAGGAGAACATAATCTAATGGTTCAAAATACCAAAGGAGATTACCTACGATAACGGGCCACAGTTCATAGGCTCAAAGGTTACAAAATTCCTTGAAGACTTGAAGATTAAAAGAATCACATCTTCGCATTACCACCCGAGCGCAAATGGGCAACAGAATCAACCAATAAGGTGATTATTCAAAACCTCAAAAATAGGTTGGAAGCTTCCAAAGGCAAGTGGCCGAAAGAGTTACCGAGAGTGTCGTAGGCGTATCAGACGATGACCAAGTCAAGCACGGGGGAGACACCTTTCTCTCTCGTATACTGAGTACAAGCACTGATCCCGGTGGAAGTAGGAGAACCGACCTTGCGATACCTCCGGGCGGACGAAGAAACAAAGGACGAAGCATTGCTAGTCAAATTGGAGTTGCTTGATGAATGAAAGGACTTAGCACACATAATGATGGTGGTCAAAAAATAATGAATGGAAAGGTACTATAATGGAAGGGCCAATCTCCACTATTTCAAACTGGGAAACTTGGCTTTAATAAAGGTGACTCAAAACACTCGGGAGCTCAACGTAGGAAAGCTGGGTTCGATATGGGAAAGCCCCTACCGGGTTTCAGCTGTCACCGAAAAAGGATCATATGAACTAGGAAACCAAGACGGAGTCAAATTACCGAGCAACTGGAACGTGACTCACCTCAAAAGGTATTATTGCTGATGAGCTCTGCTTATACTAAAAGTATATGCCGCATTTTTTTTTCCTTCTTCCGGTTTTTATCCCAATTGGGTTTTTCTGGTAAGGTTTTTAACAAGGCAGTAACGTAAAGCATACTACGAAGGAAACATCATCAGCAAAAATAATACCTTTAAATGATAAGTCATCGAAACGACAAACCACTGCGAGATGGTTAAGTAGTCTTTGGCTCGTTCGCAAATTCCTAATGGGAAGCAAAACTTGCCACCGAAACAAAGGCTATTCAACCATTTACAAGTGTTTTCCCTACAAGCCACTTGGGGTGGTTAGATAATCTTTGGCTCAATAGCGAAGTTCCAAACGGGAAACGAAGCTTGCTATCAGACCAAAGATTATCCAACCATTCACTAGTGGAATCCTCTATGGAGCAAGACTTCCAGTGTTCCAATTCGCATTCTTCGCATTCGAACACTAGGAGGAATGATGTGAGAATACAACAATCTGATGCCAGATAAACTAGGACTACAAAATTCGAGAACAAAAATATCTCATCGGGACTGGGGACTGCACAACTAGCCCCGAGAAACAAGTTGTACAAATTAGCCACATGTAATGGCAATGAATGCTTATGTACTTTTGAAGATAGAAGGAATAAAGTAAAGTCCTTTTATTCTTATCTTGTTTCTTATCCAAATGATGAATTGAGTTAATCAAGTACTTCATATGCTAGTGCCTGAATAAGAGACGTCCTCTTCAAGAGCATTGTAAACATAAGAGGGCCCTCTCTTATGAAACCCTCACAGTAAAGGGTTGGTTCCGGAAGATTTTATTCCCGGAACCCAAATGTTGTCAAGGAAAAATGCACCCGAAGCTTCGCATAATTTGACGCAAAGTAAACTTTGCGCAATGCTTAAAAAACACTTTTGTTTATCAAATGTGCCAAGAAGCACAAGTACAAAAATACAAAAAGAAAACAACAAAGGAAAAGAAAGCAAAAAGCTAAAATATATCGCCCCTAGAACTCGGGGGAAGAGAAGCATCAGCGTCCCCGGGAGAAGTAGGAGCATCTGTCATCGGCTCAGGATCTTGTCCTACATCATTATTCTCCTAAAGTTCCTCCTCGATTCCTGATAACTTGGAGCCGGAACTAGAAGAGTCTGTGGCATCAAGCTGAGCCAGGAGGCGTCTTCGAGCATTTAACTCTAGCTCTCGGGCCTTGGGGATTTCATCGTCAATATTCATGATGCTCGATTTGGCCTCTTACAAGGTTTTTCTCCTTATTCTATACATAGAATGTGTTTTTTCGATGATGAGGGAATCCTCTTGGGGGTTGAAGTTCTGATTTAAGCCTATCAACCTCAGTCAAAAGGCCATCCCGCTCAGATCTCGTGGCACTTAGCTAAGATCAAGATCACAGATAGTGGTTATATGAACCTTATTATGATCCATGATCCTCTTATACCTATCCTCCGTCTGGTCACTCTTCTCCTCGGCATCAACGGCCTCTGCAGTCTTGGAATTCAAGGCTGCCTCTAAATTATTCACTCGCTCAATGGAGGCAGTCTCGCACTCGACAGCAACAAGCACAACATCCTGGAATTCGGACCACTTAGCCTTAGCTTCTTGGAATTGAACTTTTAATTGAGAAGCTTCTTGGATAAGGGCTACTAACTCTTGCTTGCTAAGCTGCAGTCGGTCCTCGAGATCACTCGCTTCAGCAGACTTCGCTTCTAATACCGGGAGGCGCGCGGCGAGTTGATCCCTCTCGGTCAATAGTTGATCCGGCTCGGACTTAAGCCCTTATTTATCGACGATCAACTTCTGAAGGCCCTCGGAAGCAAGGAAGTTGGCCTGCGAAGCAAAAGCCCACGTTAGAAACTCTGTGATAGCAAGTCAAGAAAAAACAAGCAGTAAAGAGAACAAGTATGTTACCGCTACCGCATTGTGCATGGCATTATTTAACAAACACTCTCCGGAAAGAGAGTATATTTTCTTCTTATCCTTTTCTGAAGCCAGCAGCTTTAGATAATTGGCGAGTTCCACCGGCTGGTACATCAGATGGCACTCAGTAAATACTGAAAGGGAGATACTCCTCCTCTGGGGATCTGCAGAAGGGGCGAGTAGTTGTGCCCAAAATTCCCATGGTCCGGGGATTGGGGACTAGGGAGGAGGGACATACTCCTCTCGGGCATCTGCGGTTGGTGGGGGTGATTTAGCAGTTGTGGTGATGAAGGTATGATCGGCATGGAAGGAGTGTTGTGGGTTGAGAAGTAGTTGCGGCAGAGGCAGTGATTTTTGTTGGTTGCTCACCAACCGAAGACGGAAGAGGCCTGGTACTCAGCCTCATAGTAACCGAGAGCAGCAAATGGGACCAAAAAGGGAGAATTGGCATTCTCCACCAAGTCAAACTCTCCTAGAGCGCTTGGCATCATCCTCAGTTGGGGTTATAAGCTCTTTAAATTGAGCATTTTGTTGAGCTGATGAAGGTCGTTGTCTCCTTTATAGGGAAGCCCCTTCATCACTGGCTTCCCCATAATCGTCGATAACCATAATGGTTGCGGCTAGCTCAGGTACGGCTTTCTTCACTTTCTTATTCTTGCCCTCGGCCGAAGAAGAATGCTGCCTTTTTGGTTGCTTACTCTCCGGTTGGGGACTCCGAGTGGAGGCACTTGCACCAGATGCAGATCTGATGGCGCCAGTTTGGGTGAGAGCCTCCTTTAACAACCTCGCAGCTTCTATAGAATCAACCAAAACATCTTTCTCAAGGATGGTAACAGAGCCCTGCAGGAGACCTGAATCCAACAAAAAGTGAGGTTAACCAGTTTTCTTATGCACAAAGATAAAATGAGGGCAGGAGCAGTTTCACGAGTCAGCTTACTATGATTCTTGGCCTTCCATCCGTACTTGGGGGCCAATTCTTTCCACCGGTGGGTCTCAAGCATGGTGATATCAAGAGAACCTATCGATCTAGGCCTTCAACCCTTGGTAGTGTCCACCGAGTTGCTGAAATAATGAAAGGAGAAGGATCAGCAACGATATGAAATAGCTTTTCTTAGAGAAAAATAGACATAGAACTTATTTTTATGAGTGCAAGACTCAAGGAAGGATGGTCGGGATGATATCCCTAGTGGTCATAACGAAAAACTGCTCCATCCATCCACGGTCGTTATCGTCATCCATGCTGGTGAGAAAAGCATGGTGGCCACGTTTGCTAAAATTTATTACACCCCCACGGAAAATCTTGAGGGAGTAGAGATTTATCATGCGAGCGAAGGTGAGCTCCTCCTTCATCTCCTGGCACAGCCGCCGTAGACAGGCCACTGTTTGCCACAACGAAGGGCCCACCTATGCCAAACAAACCTGGTATCATTGGCACAGCTCCAAAATCACGAGGTTAAGACCCCGCTCAAAGAAAGCTCACCCAAAGTGAATGGGTACATGTAAACATTCATGAAGCCCATCTTAGCGAAGGTTACTCGCTCCACCAGATCGGGAGCAATAATGTTCAGGTCATGGCAATCACAGTCCTGCTTCACAGCAGGAATGCTGGAAGGGCGAATAGAAGAGGGGTATTTACCAAAAGCCCTAGTGTGAGAGCCTGAAGAAGGGAACTTCTCTCCAAAGTCCTTGGCTATGTTGAGCTTTTTAGGGAGATGGTGCTCATCGTGGGAGGGTCAGCATCAATGTCAATTTCTTTGTCTTTCCTCTTCTTCAGCCCCCACCGAAGAGATGACCGGAGTTCTTTGAAAAGTTAGTAAAGGAAGCCATGATTAGAAGAAGGTGGTAAGAGTTCTTTGAAGAAGATTAAATAAAGATGAAAGCAACGAAGAGTTGAATGCAAAGAAGTTGAGAGAGTTTGTAAAATTGTTAAGTGCAAAAGAAGAAGAAGAATAAGGTGTATAAGTAAAGGAATAGGTGACTAAAATCGTGGCCATTATTACATCGAGACACGGCAAAAATATTGCTAAATCATGGAGTAACACGTATTCGAGGTATTAAATGCGAAGAGACGTGCGTCTTATCAAGCGTCAGAAACTTTTTAGAAGGGTTTAGAAAATTTTCCGCCAAGAAAGGAATCTTCACCAACTTCCCAGCGACACAAAGATGTGCCACCGGAAAGTAGGGGGACTATCTGTATAGGGTAAAATCGGTTCACATTAAATATTCGAATGACAAAGTGACAAGTGGAACCGGAGATAGACAAAAGATGAAGCGAGGGAAAACCAAGACCGAGGACAACAACTTCCATTAGCATTGGGTAGACCCTAAAGGGAATATTATCAACGAGGGTAAACAAATATTTGCCACCAGATGATATTCAAAGAAGAATATTCCTCGGTATTAAATATGCATCCGTTATTGAGAATTTTAGCAGTCATAGCCTGCCGTTACATAATCATCAATGGCCCATATTATTGTTATTTAAGAAGGGCTTGATCCTAGGACCTTGTTCCCTAGGTATAGTTATAAATAGCGACTTCAACAGTCATTGTAAGACACGAAAAATCTGATAAACTTATGCTACACATTACTCCGAGCTAAATAATACTTTATTTTCTGTCTAACGATATTCTTATTGCTGTCTTTTGAAGCCTTGCTCCCGGAATAAGTTGTCTTCTATTTTATCTTGCTTTTTACGTAGTCTTGCATTTTATTTTATTTATTCATCATTTTGGGATCAAATCGATTCGCTTTTCTATAAACCATGCTATAAATTCAATTATACCATTTTACGGGTAAACATGGGGAATGGAGAGAGATCCACTGAAGGATTGCATATAGGTGTTCATAACACGAGCGGAAGACAATAACAATCCTAGGCAGATTTTTCATGTTTAAAATTGATTTACATGTCAAAGATCGGATCTAAGACGTACTTGGTAAAGAGAATCTCGTTTCAGAATTTTCTTCGATAGTGCGAAGACTCTATGCGTATCCACACCGAGACTGATCCTTGCTATCAAATCTTTGATTAATGAAACGCACGAATAAATTGTATGAAAATATTGTACTAAAGCTTTTCTCAAAAACCTTAGCCCAAACATGAAAGACCAAGAAACTAATTTTCTTGTCAAGAGTATTACTTGACTCTTTTGGTATATTTGTTGGTTTTGCGACTTCTCCAAGAAGATGTATTTGTTAGAAAATACGCTCAACGCTAGAGGGGGGGGGGGGGGAATAGCGTTG
>MCJB01037167.1:125045-150688 GCA_002018475.1 Nicotiana obtusifolia | reverse complement strand
GGGGGGGGGGGGTGAATAGCGTTGTAAGGAACGTTTAAAAAATTTCGCAAGATAAATGAAGAATTAAAAGTGTAAGTGCGAAAACAAAAGAGCGAAGGATAAAGTGCGGAATTAAAAGAAGAACGAACACACTGATATATAGTGGTTCACTACAACTTGTAGCTAGTCCACTCCTCGAGAGACTCTCTCGAGTATTCCACTACCTTCGTTAAGCTTCCGGGTGCCTAACAAACCATTTACAACACGAACGCTTGAGTCACACAAGCTTCGTCCACAACCAAGGAAGAATCTCTTCCTAACTACAACAAGGGAAAACCTCCCAAAGGTGTAGGACAACATACAAACCACTCAAAAAGTGTTCTCTCAAAAGAGTAGATAGAGTGAAATAGTTTACGCTCAAGAACACAACTCTTTTCATCAAGAAATGGCTCAAAATAGCTTGGATGATTATGAAAACTTAAAGCAATAAAATCTTATGATTATGAAGAAGTGTTGCATTTCAAATGAGGCTTGAAGGGGTCTATTTATAACCCAAAAGCCTCAGGTATCCGTTGGGAACATTGGCTAGGCTCCCATTTCAACATCTATGTTGAAAACAAGAGCTAGAGGACAAAAACTGTCATGTCCGTTGCAAACAATCGATTGTTAACTACAGACAATCGATTGTTTCGACCTGACAATCGATTGTTATAGTCCACTGGAACACAACAATCAATTGTCAATGCCTATTGTTGGAGTCCACTGGAACAAAACAATCGATTGTCTATGCCAGACAATTGATTGTTGGCCAATACTATCCCACAATCGATTGTCTTGGCTAGACAATCGATTGTTGGCCCGGTACCCAACAATTTGATTGTTTTGAAAATGTTTCAATGTTTATTTTAATATTATGAAATCGCTTTTAGACTTTGATCCAAGTTCTTAAAAACGAGAGTCGGTTCGAGATCACATTGAGACTCAAGACAACGTCTTCGGTCTTCTATCTTTTGATCTTCCAACTTCAATCTTTTTGCTCCAACGACTTGTTCCATTCATCGACTTGTATCCAACGTCTGGAAAGCTTGACTCGTAGTCCCAACGAAGTCCGTATAAATCTCGGTGGTTTGTCGATGACGGTTTGTTGATTATCAAAACCTACAACAAAAACGCAAAGTCATTAGTGCTTCGGTTTCGTGAATGTGTTTTCCAACAATTTCCCCCTTTTTGATAATGACAAACCAAGGCGGGATATGCATTCACTTAGCAAAAATATTTTGTGTTTCAAAAATATTTTCAAAGTGTTTTCAAATTCTTTTCGATTTTAATTTTGAAAAATATTCCCCCTTAATTTGTGCTTCCCCCTTAATTTGTGCATATCACCATAATCTTCCCCCTTTTGGCATTAGCAAAAAAAGACAACGCCATTAAAAGAGAAAATTATATTGATGAAGAGAAAATGGAAATACAATGCATAAAGGAAAAATAAACAAAACATAACTAAAAGCATAATTAAAAGATAAGAGGGAGAAATAGAGCCAAAAAAGCTTAAGGGGTGTTGTCCCCGGTTTCTTCTTCTTCTTCTTCTTCTTCTTCTTCTTCTTCTTCTTCTTCTTCTTCTTCTTCTTCTTCTTCTTCTTCTTCTTCTTCTTCTTCTTCGCTCCCACTTTCGCCTTCACTTGAGATTTCCTTGGCTTGCTGCGCTACACTTGTTTGACCAACGACCGGATTATAGTTCGTTGGTTTGGCGCTAAAAGTGACATGCCTAAGGAATGCTCAAAGACCCGCGTCAAAGTCATCCACTTTCCTTTCAATCCGGTTGAGATGAGTGCTAAATCCCGCAATTGTCATGGAGAGTGACTCAAAAGTCACGGTAGAAGTAGCAGCTTGAGGAGGAGCTTGAGGAGGAGCTTGAATTCGACGTGGGCGACATTCCGCACCCTTCTTGAAAGAAGAGTCCGTCACCGACCAATGCTTCGTGGCCTTGGTTAAGGGCCCAATGTTAACCGTGACCTCATGGAACATGAGGATGTTCATGATAAGGAAAGCATAGGGAAGTGGTTCCCCCTCACGAATGGAGTCAAACATATGGATCATAATGAACTTTGTCCAATTGATTTCCGCCTCATTGATGATGGCATGCATAATCTTCACATCTTCGGCCGAGAGAGTGGTGTGGGAGAACTTTCTCAGCTTAAGATTTCTCGTGACGATGTAGAAGAGTAGCCGAAACTCCTCATGCATGTTCGTGATGGTTGGACGGCGGTTGGTTGTTCGGATGACTTGTCCACCAATTCCCATTTCCTCCAAAAATGTTGCCTCATTGAAGGTCGTGCCTTCTCTTCCGGTGTAGGTGCGGATGTCATCACCACCGGTTTGAAGCCCCGCAATCTCCGAGAAGATTTCCTCGGAGAGGAAAATCTCCGTTCCATTGACGGAGGAGATGAGGTCCCCGTAACCCTTCGAAGATTCGAGTAAAAAGCTCGAATGAGGTCCTCTTGGATGAACTCTTGGCGATTGTAGACGACGCCTATGAGTTCACATGTGTTCAAAGCGTGAAGCAAACGAAGGAATCCGTTCTACTCGAAATACGCGGTCTTCACGTATCGAGGAGGGAGGATCTCCCGCCTCTCAAAGTGGTCTCGGAATCGTTGCAGCTCAGTCCGAGAGAAGAACCATAGGTACGAGCCGTCCTTGTATTTGACGGTGTTATTTGGCGGTTGGTTGCTTGGGGCTGCCATGAAAAAAATTATGAAGTGAGGAAGAGAAATGAACTCAAATATGAGAGTATAAGTGCTCAAGAGTGTAGGAAATGAAATAAAATGAGTTAGAGACTCCCTTTTATAGAGGATGAGGGCTAAAGATCCGTTGGTGGGGCAATTTGGATAATTTATGCACCTCCAACGAAAAGAAACGGCTATATTTTCAAAACAACCCATCAAACAATTGATTGTTTAACCCTGACAATCGATTGTTGGGCCTTCCAACGATCAGAATTTTCAAAAATCTAGGCTGACAACGATTGTTTAGAGTGTACAATCGATTGTTCACTGGACAATCGATTGGCTGTGCCTGACAATCAATTATTCTGGGGTCTGGAACTTCCAACATTCCAGTTGAATTGGACAATCGATTGTGTTGAAGCTGACAATCGATTGTTGAACCTCCTGACGCGAAAAACAATTTGTTGAAGTCCCAAACTTCCTTGGTTTTTTCCCCCTTGCTCAAAGACTCATCCAAATTATGGGGAAAAACTGCAAAAAAAAAAAATGTAAACGTCTCCGAAGCTCAAGTTAGTAATGTACAATAACAAAAATGCACACATTTAGATCATCGTGGAGTCAAGGATTCCGAGTTCGCTTCGAATGCGGAAGAACGACTCTTTCTCTAAAGGTTTCGTGAAATTGTCGGCTAATTGGTTATGCGTTTCCACAAACTCAATCTCGACATCACCTTTGAGAACATTATCTCTAATGAAATGATGCCTACAGTCAATGTGCTTTGTTCTCGAATGAAGAACGGGGTTCTTCGTGAGACTAATGGCACTAGTATTGTCACACCTAATCGGGATGTGATCAAGACACAGGCCATAATCCACTAGTTGTTGTTTCATCCAAAGGACTTGAGCACAACAACTTCCGGCGGCTACATATTCCGGTTCGGTGGTGGATAAAGCAACACTAACTTGTTTCTTACTAAACCATGAAACTAACGACTACCAAGCAAGTGACAAGTGCCGCTCGTGCTTTTCCTATCCAATTTGCATCCAGCAAAGTCGGAATCAGAATAGCCAACGAGGTGGCAAGATGAACCTTTGGGATACCAAAGTCCCACGTCCATCGTACCAACAAGGTATTTCATTATCCGTTTCACCGTGGTTAAGTGCGATTCCTTCGGACAAGATTGATACCGGGCACAAAGACAAACACTAAACATAATATCGGGACGACTTGCGGTAAGATAAAGAAGGGATCCGATCATACCTCTATATTTCTTGACCTCTACCTCTTTACCTTTCTCGTCTTTGTCAAGTGTTCCCGAAGTGCCCATAGGAGTTGGCATTGCTTTGGCGTTAATCATTTTAAAGCGCTTGAGCAACTCCTTGCAATACTTTGATTGGAAAATGAAAGTGCCCTCTTTCATTTGCTTCACTTGTGAGCCCAAGAAGAAGTTAAACTCACCCATCAAAGACATCTCAAACTCCTTTGTCATGAGCTTGGAAAACTCCTTGCACAATAATGTCATCTACGTAAACTTGGACCAAGAGGATTTCATTGTATTTATTCTTGATAAAAAGTATGGTGTCAACCTTCCCCCTTTTGAATTGTCCAAAAGAAACTTACTCAAATGCTCGTACCAAGCTCGGGGAGCTTGTTTAAGACCATAGAGTGCTTTCTTGAGTTTAAAGACGTGATCGGGAAACTCAAAGTCTTCAAAACCTGGGGGTTGGTCAACATACACTTCCTCTTGAATAAAACCATTGAGGAAGGCACTCTTAACATCCACTTGGAAAAGTTTAAAGTCCATAGATGAGGCAAAAGCAAGAAGTAAACGAATAGCTTCTAAACGTGCTACCGGTGCATATGTTTCTTCGAAATCAATGCCTTTTTCTTGATTGTAGCCTTTAGCTACGAGCCTAGCTTTGTTTCTAGTGATTACTCCATTTTTATCTAACTTATTTCGAAAAACCCATTTCGTACCAATTATCGTATGATCATTGGGTCTTGGCACCAATTCCCAAATGTCATTCCGTTTGAATTGGTTAAGTTCCTCTTACATTGCCGAGGTCCAATGTTCATCGTTAATTGCTTCGGATATGGTTTTTGGTTCAATTTGAGAAACTAAAGCCATGTGAGTGATTGTGTTCCTAAGAGTGTTGCGAGTACTTACCCCTCAGTTGATGTCACCGATTACCTTGTCTAGTGGATGATCTCTAGACGTTCTCCACTCCTTAGGAAGCTCCTCTTGTTCTTCGGTTTGCTCCTCTTGAGGCCTCTTACCATCATCCTTCTTGGTATGGCTTGGACCTTTATCATCATCAAGATAGATTCTTTCCAACGAATCTGCAAGATCATCACAAACATCCTTTCTCGGCAAGCGAGGGTCACTTTCGGCAAAGACCACGTGTGGTGACTCCTCAATAGTCAAAATGCATTTGTTAAAGACTCTATAGGACTTACTACGCAATGAATAACCGAGAAAGATGCCTTCATCGGATTTTGCATCAAATTTTCCCAAATTATCTTTTCCATTGTTATGAACAAAACATTTGCAACCAAAGAAGTGAATATGGGAAAGGTTAGGCTTTCTTCCTTTGTACAATTCATAGGGCGTTTTCATGAGTATCGGTCTAATGACGGCTCGGTTTAACACGTAGCTCGCGGTACTCACGGATCGGCCCAAAAGTACTTAGGAATTTTTGCCTCATTGATTATAGTTCTAGCCATCTCTTCAAGAGATCTATTCTTACGTTCCACCACTCCATTTTGTTGTGGTGTACGAGGGGATGAGAAGTTATGATCAATTCCTAGTTCGTCACAAAAGACATCGAAATCGTCTCTGTCGAACTCTCCCCTATGGTCACTTCTAATGGCTACTATGTTACAATTCTTTTCATTTTGAACCTTTTTAGTGAATTTTCTAAAATCAAATGCCTCACTTTTGTGAGTAAGAAACAATGTCCATGTAAACCTAGAATAGTCATCAACAATGATAAAGACAAAGTAATTACTGCCAAAACTATTCGTCCTAGAAGGTCCGATGAGATCCATGTGCAAAAGTTATAAAGGCCTAGTTGTAGAAACCACATTCTTAGACTTGAACGATGCCTTTACTTGTTTTCCCTTTTGACACGCATCACAAATGGAGTCTTTTTCAAACTTAAGTTTTGGAATGCCAATTACTAAGTCTTTGGAGATCAATTTGTTTAAGTGACCCATGTTGATATGAGCTATTCTACGATGCCATAGCCATGTGTCTTCCTCTTTACTCATAAGGCACTTAGCAACATTTGATGAAGTACCTTCTAAGTCAACCATATAAATGTTATCAATTCTATGGCCTCGTAGAATTACCTCATTGTCACTAAGGCGTTCTACGGTGCAAGTCTTAGAATTGAATGTAACACGATTCCCCTTGTCACACAATTGACTTATGCTCAAGAGGTTGTGTTTAAGACCTTTAACCAACAAAACATCAACAATAGAGGAGGAAGGATTTTTACCAACCGAACCAATGCCGATAATTTTTCCTTTGTTGTTGTCACCAAAGATGACATGTCCTCCCTCTCTTGGTTTGATACCCAAAAACTTGGATGCATCACCGGTCATGTGCTTGGAGCATCCGCTATCAAGGTACCAAAGTACACTTGATGCCTTCAAGCACACCTGCAATCAATTTAATGATGGGGTTTAGGTACCCAAGTGTTTTTGGGTCCTCTAGGGTTAGTGGCATAATAGTATGTGTCACTTTGAGTGAAGTGCCTATGCCTAGAGTAGCAAACCGGTGCTATGTGGCCTACCCTATCACAATAGTGGCAAACTACGTTTGGGTTCCACATGTACCTAGGAGAGTAGTATGCACTAGGTTTATAAAAGTTTTGCATAGGTTGTGCTACTTCATTTCTCCTATGGTTGTTGTTTCTAGGTTTTCTAGTGATTTGGTTATTAGGCCTAGTATTTTTCTTTCTAGGTGGTCTAGTCTTAGCGATCCTAGTTTCATCCTTACTAGAATGGCTATCACTTTGTAGGTGATTTCAAGTTTGTCCCACATCTCCTTGGCGGTCTTGCACCTTGAGATTTTCCGGTAGTCATCCGGATTCACGGCACAATAAAGCATGTTGACAGCCCGTGCATAAGCTTCAACCTTCTTGATATCTTCATCGGAGTATTCTTTTTCCGGTTTAGGAACCGTCTCCTCGCCAACCTTCTTGGTGATTGGTTCCTCACCGTTTTCGATGATTAGCCATAATTTGAAGTCGGTGGCTCGTACGTATATCCTCATACGTTCCTTCCAATAGGTGTAGTTAGTCCCATCGAAGAGAGGTGGTCTCGACGTGGATTGCCCTTCACCTATCCCTGCGTACAAATTTCTAGAAGAAGTCATTCTATCGTTTTCTCAACCAGTTAAGGCTTGAAGAGAATTAGGCTCTGATACCAATTGTTAGAAAATACGCCAAACGCTAGAGGGGGAGTTAATAGCGTTGTAAGGAACGTTTAAAAATTTTCGCAAGATAAATGAAGAATTAAAAATGTAAGTGCGAAAATAAAAGAGCGAAGGATAAAGTGTGGAATTAAAAGAAGAACGAACACACCGATATATAGTGGTTCACTACAACTTGTAGCTAGTCCACTCCTCGAGAGACACTCTCAAGTATTCCACTACCTTCATTAAGCTTCCGAGTACCTAACAAACCGTTTACAACACGAACGCTTGAGTCACACAAGCTTCGTCAACAACCGAGGAAGAATCTCTTCCTAACTACAACAAGGGACAACCTCCCAAAGGTGTAAGACAACACACAAACCAATCAAAAAGTGTTCTCTCAAAAGAGTAAATAGAGTGAAATAGTTTACGCTAAAGAACACAACTCTTTTCTTCAAGAAATGGCTCAAAATAGCCTGGATGATTATGAAAACTTAAAGCAATAAAATCTTATGATTATGAAGAAGTGTTGTGTTTCAAATGAGGCTTGAATGGGTCTATTTATAACCCAAAAGCCTCAGGTATCCATTGGGAACATTGGCTAGGCTCCCATTTCAACATCTATGTTGAAAACAAGAGCTAGAGGACAAAAACCGTTCTGTCTGTTGCAAACAATCGATTGTTAACTACAGACAATCGATTTTCATTAAAAACTAGCCGTTGGGGTCCAACGGTAATATGACAATCGATTGTTTGGACCTGACAATCGATTGTTATAGTCCACTGGAACACAACAATCAATTGTCAATGCCAAACAATCGATTGTTGGAGTCCACTAGAACAAAACAATCGATTGTCTATGCCAGACAATCGATTGTTGGCCAGTGTCCAACAATATTATCCCACAATCGATTGTCTTGGCTAGACAATCGATTGTTGGCCTGGTACCCAACAATTTGATTGTTTTGAAAATGTTTCAATGTTTATTTTAATATTATGAAATCGTTTTTAGACTTTGAGACAAGTTCTTAAAAATGAGAGTCGGTTCGAGATCACATTGAGACTCAAGACAACGTCTTCGGTCTTCTATCTTTTGATCTTCCAACTTCAATCTTTTTGCTCTACCGACTTGTTCCATTCATCGACTTGTATCCAACGTCTTGAAAGCTTGACTCGTAGTCCCAACGAAGTTCGTAGCAATCTCGGCAGTTTGTCGATGACGGTTTGTCGATTATCAAAACCTACAACAAAAACGCAAAGTCATTAGTGCTTCGGTTTCGTGAATGCGTTTTCCATCAGTATTGGTCACGTTGATTTAGCTATGTATATATATATATATATGCTTAAACACCAACTGTTTCCCTTAGGTTAAAGAAAAGGAATCGAAAGACCAAATTCTAAATTGGACTTTCATAATTTTATATAGGAAAATACTAATCCCATTACTCATGGGATTCTGATAGCTCACACATCCTTTATGGACTTTCTCGTTAAACCAACTCAAAGATGGTTTTAACTTATAAGTCCTTTCTTAACATTTTATATATCTTTATATATATATATATATATATATATATATATATCAACCAGGAGATATATTTTAATTCAAATGAAAACTTTAATTTGTTCACAATATTAATTATATCCTCTGTGCTAGCAAAGAATATAATGATATTTCATTTGGACTAATAACTAAATTTATTTGACTAATTAATTCTTTAACTTAATTATCAAATATAAAGTAATTAATCCTTTAGCAAAGATCACCCTATAGGTTCAATACTAAGCCGGTAGTAAATTAATCATATCGATTTACTAATCAAGGGTAGCGTCTAGCAACACTCCTTAACAACTGGATAGAGTGAAGTATACAATTTACTCTCAGTAACCAGTAGAAGAGCAAATTAATATTTCCTTCTGTCCTTATAGCTTTGAGTCACCCTAGGATATGGCTCAGCTGTCAAATCCTAATAGGCTACCAACTATGTGTTCATGTCAAATATAATCGACCGTTAAATCATCTAAGAAACTCTTTTCTTCTTTCATTCAATCACCCTGGCCAAGGTCTTAGTCTGGTCATTTATAATTCATGACAACATGGAGCTTAAACTCATTACCAAGAGTTGACAGATTCCATCTTGGTCAATCACTAATTCTACAAGCATTTAATCATACCCAATATCCTTTCAACTATCCCCCTCGGGCCATAGGTATCTAATATGAAAGCACAATAAATAACTTGTCAATTACTATGACGATCTCAGGTCAAATGAAACTCTTACATCACATTCTTCAAGAGAATATCTTTTGATAGTTTATGGTAATTCTAACCATTAGGAATTATCCAATGAGTCGGTTCAATGATCATATCTCTATATGTATCATCTATCTATGCAATTTAGTTAAGGAGATCAACTAATATTTATCCCATAAAGACGATCACATAAATAGTGATCTAATCGGATTACTAATGTCCAAAATGATAATCCTACGATCAAGAACAAATTTAGATTAAATTGTAAGAGATTTTACTTTCATTATCATGATCTCTATCACGATGAGAAGTCTCAAATTTAATCAAGGACCATATTAAATTAATCAAGCAATTAATAATAACTATGATAAATAAATATCAAATGCCATATATTTTTATATCAAATAACTTTCATAAAAATACGCTAAAATCATCAAATATGAGAATGGATCTAGGGCATATCTACTATATCCCTAACATCCACTAGATAACAATACAAGGGGCAAAGAGAGGGTAACTAGAATTCAGACAAAACTGGGAAATATAGTGTCACACCTCCTTTTCGTATACCCCTCGAGGAATATATAAAGAGATTTTTTCCAATTCAAGTGACATAATTCGAAATGGGATTGTTTAATTTAATTTTCAGAGTCGCCACTTGAAATTTTAATTGGTTCCTAAGTCACCGGTTTTTATCCCAAATCGAGGAAAATTTTTGACTTTCCTTATGAAGTCTGCGAACCAGAAATTCTAAGTAAGGAATTCTGTTAACCCGAGGGAAGGTGTTAGGCACCCTCAGATTCCGTGGTTCTAGCACGGTCGCTCAACTGTTTTGATCGGCTTATTATCTGATTTTAATACATGTTTCTAGCCTATGGTATATTTAACTTTAACCGCTTTGTGATTATTTGGAGAATTGCAACATTAATTAAAATATGTCACGGACCACGTCACATAAATACACCCGTGATCCGTAACACGTTTTAATTTAACATTGAGATTTGGATTTGGGTCACATAAATGCGCACCCGAGTTTAGGAAATTGAATTATTAAAATAGCGCGCCTAAAGCAACTACGCGTATTTAACTTTTTGAGGGCCATGAAATTCACTGGATAGTACACCTCGATTTTCTAAGGATTTTAATATTGATTAATGAGGGCCATGTATTTTGAAATCTTGGTTGGCATGGCACACCTCAAATTATTTGAAAGCTTTTGTTATTTTGAATTTATTAAAATCGAGTCACCTAAAAGGCACCCTCGAAATCGGCATTGTTACTATGTCACGGGAACCGTACCCATAGTCATAATGTTGTTAATCGCGCCTAAAAGTAAGCTACGAAAAGTTAAGGCGTTTAAGAATTTATTATTCTAATTTTTATATTTAACATTAAGAGGGCCATAGGCGATCGTTGCTAATTACATGGCTCGCCTCTATTACTAAAAAGAATCTTTATATCTAAATTTTTTAGCACTAAATCTATTTATTTAAAGCTATCGGGAAGTCCGTTTCTGAACAACTAGTATTCTATTAAGTTTTGCACTAAACAGCGGCCTGCTTGGGCTCCCACTGTTCTTAATTACAGGCCCATAACAGGCCTCTTAGAATCAGTCCAATTACAAGTATAGCAACTAGTTCCATAAAACAAATATATTCTGAACTCAACATCAATTTCAGGAGATAGCCATATTTGAATTTTTTCACTAATTCCAGAAATAGCCATGCTTTAAGTTTTATCACTAATTTCAAAAACAGCCATACTTAGAACTTAACAGATTTCAGGAATAGTCATGCTTCGAATTTCACATATACAATCGTAAATAGGCATGTATTCATTACAAATCTCAACTAATTCGAACAAATTAACAAAACAGCTACGAACTCATTGCTTGATTATAAAAAGCTAATATACTAAACTTATTAGATAACTTCATCATTCCATCAACTGCTCAAATTTCAGCACAACATACCAACATGGTGACTAATAGCCTTCTCTCTGTTTCTTCTTCAAATCTCATTTTTAATTAATCCGAAACAGAAGAGATGAGATAAACACTGCTTCCTATTTAATTAACTCGAAAATGTTAGCTACTGTTCTTTTGTGTCAAGTAAACACTGTTTTCGGCGTATTATGTTCTGCATCACTACAAAAATAGTCTCAGCATGTTTCAATGGCATAAACGATCACCAGTAGCTACTGGATTACTTTTACAAACACTTTCAATTAAGTCTTAACTAAACTACAACTAGCAAGAAAACTGAAACTGATATTGGAGCAAAAAACAACCAAACAATATTTAATACATGAATCATTAAACATGATCAGTCCAAGTATTCAACGTCTAGGATTTCAGAAATTGAAAGGAAAAGAAATGCAAGCACATTGAACTATTAAACATGTTAACCACATGAAGCATAAGCAGTGAACAAGTTGATTTCATTTATAATTTTAATTTAAGACTACCGGGGTGCTCGAACATACCTACACAGCAGTCCAACACTAATTAAAGGTCTGAAAAGGAGAAAGGATGAAATTCAGCTACAAATGGACAGCGAACAGCAGAAGTACAGCAACAGCTTTAATTGTAAAGCCAACAGCAACTTGAAAACCCAAAATTATTGAACTATTTCTTGAAATCACTCAGCTATTTTTCTTTGGTTTTTGTATTTCCATAAGTTCAAGTTACTAATGGGTTTTCCGTGTGTGAAGGTGAGAGAATAAGAGTGAATGGGTGCAGATGAGCCAATGTATGAGTAGGTGTATATGTCAGTGATCAAAAATCTCTCTGTGATAGTGTATCTATGAGTGAATGAGAGTCTATCTATGTGTGAGTCTATCTCCGTCTGTAAAAAAAATTCCTCCTAATGAAAAATCTGACCCCCCCCCCCCCTTTTATATGCAAAATCAGAAGAATAATTTTAGATTTTGTTTGTTATGCAGAATCCCCCAGAATCTTCCTTTCCCTCAATCTGTTTTTGTTTTGCATGTGATCAAAGAATCTCTCTAACAGATTTCTGTTATTACCTTTTTAAAATATCCCTTTTCACCCCCAATGTTTCCTATTTAACTTATTTAATTGCTATTAAGGACCTCCCAAAAGCTTCAGATTACTTCTCAGATATTACCTAAATTAACCCCTTAAAGATACTATTTTAACTTTGTTAGACCATTGCGGATCAAGTCGATCCGACCCAGACAGCACCCAACCCAACTCCGAACCAGTCCCTTTTTGGGCTTCAATTTTTAGAAGCCCGATTTCATCCGTGACCTTTAACAGAAATGCAATCCGCATTTGACATGGCCATCGCAGATTGTAACCTTAGCCTTCAATGTATTGGTGAGATATGCGGCTCGCATTGTCGATATGCGACCGCATTGTAGAAATGCGACCGCATATGAGACCGCATTTCTGACTTTGATCTTTTCCCAAAAGTTTATCTCGATCTGCGATCTCATTGTAAGATTTGCGGCTCGCATTGTAGAAATGCGACCGCATATGAGACCGCAAATTTGACGATGATTTTTGCCCAAAAATCTGTCTCGATCTGCGATCTCATTGTAAGATTTGCGGCTCGCATTGTGGAAATGCGACCACATATGAGACTGCAAATTTGACATTGATTTTTGCCCAAAAATCTGTCTCGGTCTGCGATCTCATTGTAAGATATGCGGCTCGCATTGTAGAAATGCGACCTCATATGAGACCGCAAATTTGACCCCAAACATCAAATCGAAACTAGAAAACTACAAAAAGGGGTAGAAGATGAGAAACGCTAAAACAAATAATCAAACAGACAACAAAAATAAAAAACAAAAGAGAACGAAATACCTCGGACCAAACATCTTTAAAATATGATTTTTTAAGCCAAAATTGACCTTAACCGTGTGTTCTTGTTAAGAACACACGATTAAAGTCCATTTTAACTTTAAATCGGCTTCGAAAGGCTTCGATTTTTAAGGTTTTGAACTTTTAGGGTTCTGATTTTTTATTTGAAATCAAAGGGATTTTAGGGATTTTTTCGTTGAAAATGGGTATAGGTTTGGGATGAGGGAGTGAGGATGATCCTAGGGTTGGGTTTAGGTCGATTTTGGGGTGGATTAAGGGGAGAAATAGCCATGGTTACATTGGGGGTTTAGGGGCGGCTAGGGTTGGGAATTTTCAGGAGGGATCGTTTGAAGGAGACGAAGCTAGGGTAGTTGGGGGGCTGTTCGGACATATAAATAGTAAGAGAGAATCAGTTATGAGCCGTTAGATCAGCCAAGATCAACGGCTCAGATCACTTGTTTATTCCAAACGACGCCGTTTTGGGGTAAAAGGGGTAGCTGGGGTCTTGGGCCAATCCGGTTATTTCAAATTGGGCTCAGCTTAACCTTTTAAATGTCAGCCCAATCCGATTTTCCTCCTCTCTTTTATTTTGTTTTCAACTTCTTCTTCTTTTTTTTGATTTTTTTCTTTTTTTTTGAAAAACTAAAGAACTTAATAATTAAAAATTCTAAATTACATAAATGTGAAATTAAGCTAAATAACTAATTATAAAAATTATAATAACACTTGATTCTAAGAATTAAAGATTAAAAATTAAGAAGAGTGTAAAATGAACTATTTTTTTTAATGATTTTCCAATTTTATAAAACAAATGATTACTAATTCAATCCTAAAATATAAAAAGAAATCCCAAGTGAGATGCATGATATTTTTTGCATTTTTTATGATTTTAATTAATTAAAAAGTTAAGCACACAAGAAAAATATAAGTAATTTAAAATCTAATAGAATTCCTAAAACGAATAATAATTGAAAGCCATTTTTGATTTTATGGGAGTATTTCAGGTACGGCAAAAATCACGTGCTCGCAGCTGCCCCTCTTTGCTCGAAGACACGAAGGGTTTTTGGGCAAAGATAAGATGAGCAATTCTGCGAGACTTTTTCCTATCCGAAACTCCGTGAGAAGCATTTTTTAAAAAAAGGTCTGACCGAACCTTACTTCAAAGGTTACCTACATATCCTTGGCTACAAAGGAATCAGGTCAGTATAGTTTTGGGAGTTTTGGTAGCTGAGGCTACCAGGAAGCTGTGATTTTCGCTGTTGCTAATGCTGTTACTGCTTGTTGTGCTCCTTATTGCACTAAAATAAAAGCTAAACTAGCTACATCTATCAGCTATGAGTTACAAGATTCCTATCTAAAAATTTCTTGAAGCTTGATCTTGAGTTTTAACTGGTTCTTGAGGTGGACTCTGATCTGAACCTTAATGTTCATCGGCTGTAAGTGTTGGTTCTTTCTTCAACTTTTGAATCAAGGCAAGGCATGCGAAGCTTATGACTTCCGTCAAATTTGAATATGTCGCATCCTTGTTCATTACAGCATTTGAATTTGCTCCCTTTTGTTCTCTTCTTTTCTTTATTCTGGATTGAGATTCATTCTTTTGGTCATCTCGAACCCTGTGCCTCGAGGGAAAACCTGCTCAGACACCAAACCAAATCAAGCGAGCAAAATTATCCTGCACCAGTTCCATTTGAGAAAAACTTGTGAGTTATTTGCAACTAAAAGCTAAACTATTTCTCTATTGAAAACTGTAAAATAAAGGAAGGATTGCCAGGTTATGCTGGGAAGCCGACCAAGTTATGCTGGAAAAAGCAAAGTTCTCGGGTTATGCCGAGGATGTTATCAGTCGACTCTACTAGGGAAAAGAAAAAGAATTCTTGGGTTATGCCAGGGTAAAAGAAAAAGGTCCTTGGGTTATGCCAAGGAGTCCACGGGTTATGCCAGGGATAACAGAGAACTAAAGATCTTTGGGTTATGCCAAAGAGGTCCACGGGTTTTGCTGGGGAGTCTACGGGTTATGCTGGGGAAAAAGGGAAACAAGGATCTTTGGGTTATGCCAAAAGGTCCATGGGTTATGCCGGGGATAGAGGAAAAGATCTTTGGGTTATGCCAAAGAGATCCACAGGTTATGCCGGGGATGAAGGAAAGACAAAGTCTTTGGGTTATGCCAAAGAAGTCCGCGGGTTATGCTTGGGATGAGAGAAAAGATCTTTAGGTTATGCCAATGAGATCCACAGGTTATGCCGGGGATGAAAGAAAAGATCTTTGGGTTATTCCAAAGAGGTCCGCGGGTTATGCGGGGATGAAGGAAAGACAAAGTCTTTGGGTTATGCCATAGAGGTCCGCAGGTTATGCCGGGGATGAGAGAAAAGATCTTTGGGTTATGCCAAAGAGTTCCACGGGTTATGCCGGGGATGAAATAAAATATCTTTGGGTTATGCCAAAGAGGTCCGCGGGTTATGCCGAGGATGGAAGAAAAGATCTTTGGGTTATGCCAAAGAGGTCCGCGAGTTATGCCGGGGATGAAGGAAAAGACCTTTGGGTTATGCCAAAGGGATCCACGGGTTATGCTGGGGATGAGAGAAAAGATCTTTGGGTTATGCCAAAGAGGTCCGCAGGTTATGCCGAGGATGAAAGAAAAGATCTTTGGGTTATGCCATAGAGGTCCGCGGGTTATGCTGGCGATGAAGGAAAAGACCTTTGGGTTATGCCAAAGGGATCCACGGGTTATGCCGGGGATGAAGGGAAAGATGTTTGGGTTATGCCAAAGAAATCCAAAATAATGTAGGAAAGAGTTTGGAGGAGACTTCTCTCTGATTAATGCTGCCAAGCTATTTTTTAGCCTTTGTGCAGTTTCTTTTGATCGCATCTGCTTCTTGCGAGGTTTCTTTGGATCATACCAATTTCCTATTTTCAAAACAAAAACAATTGTTAGTTTGAAATGGTGATTGGTTTTGTGGCCTTGATGATCCTGATCACTTGATCCTGGCCCAACTTTTAGCGAGAACCTCCACTTCTTGCTTGGTTTTCTGAAGGTTGATCGTTTTCTTGAACCGAGGGATGTAATTTTGTAAGTTTATTATGACAGCTTGCCCATATAGGACTTTGTCTTTTCACTTTTCTTGCCTCTGGGGCTTTTGCTTTTGACTTTTTTTTTTCATTTTCCACAACTTTGGGTTTCATAGCATCAGCCATCATGACCAGCCGGGGTCGACTTGATGCACTCACTGAGGCTGGTACTTCTTTTGGATCTGGCTTTTATTAAGCGGGATCCTATAAAACCAATCTTGACACCTTTTCTTTGTATTAGTTTCGGAAAGAGGATTAGGCCGAAAGGGATTCAAAGAAAAGTAAAAGGCGAGAGAATGAATTTAGAGAAGTGTCCCTTTCAAGGAAGAGAGAAAGACTTATCTGGGGTGTGTGCAGACTTTGCATAGACATGACATGCTTCTTTGACTAGATGCCCAATCTGCGCAACTATCCAACTTCTCATAAACCCATCACAATCCGCATTCTGAAGCCGAGAAACCTTGCCAGGACTCTTTCAGTACTAATAGTGGCGAGGACTCCTGCTTTTCGATCAACGGCGCCCTTTGCGTGTTTTCGCCAATTGACCTCTCTCATTTCTCTTCTCACTGTCGCCTTGCAGTGCTATTTGTGAGTTTTCATTAACAAGACTCTCTCATTTTCAATTTCTCTGCTCACGTCGCCTTACGGTGCCCGTGTGGGTTTTCACCAATAAGATTCTCTCAATTTGTTTCTCTCATTTTGAATGCATTCTCTGATTTTTGGAAACCTTTCACCGATTGATCGGAAGGACTTGAATAGGATTTGGTAAAGAGAATTTGGATTGGATTACAACTTTGGAATTTCAAGCGAAACAACGCCGAATCGTTATGACATCTACCCCAGTTTTACTTTTGGGGGAAATTTGGATTTTTATTTTGGTGTGACTGAACCTCAGGGAGAGGCTGCCTACGTATCCTTTCGGAATCAAGTCAAACGTAGTTTAGGCTACATTTGTCTTTTGGTTTTTTTTTTTGTTTTGTTTTATTTTCTTTTTCTTTTTCTTTTTCTTTTTTTTTTCTTTCTTGTCTTTCCAGTAAACTTTCTAGTGATGCTTTTGAATTCCAAAGAGGGTGGTCAATGAAGAATAGCCGGCTCAAAGGTTTAGCAAAGGATTGGAGTGTTTGGGGGTAGCGAGAATGAAAGCCTTCGTCATCCCAATCGGAAAGATTACACAAATTACCTTTTGACTGCATCCACATTCACTGCTGTTTTGGGATCATTTCCTTCAATGTCCCCCAAATACAGTGCTCCACTTGGCAATATCTTTCTGATGCTATACGGGCCTTTCCAATTAGGAGCGAACTTTTCTTTTGCTTCCTGATGATGGGGAAGAATTCATCTTAAAACGAGTTGCCCCACTTCAAAATTTCTGGGCTGTACTTTCTTGTTGTAAGAACGAGCCATTCTTTGCTGGTATATCTGCCCGTGGCAGACTGCGGCCATCCGCTTTTCATCGATCAGGTTTAACTGTTCTAGGCGAGTGTTGACCCACTCACTATCTTCAATTTCAGCTTCAACAATGATCCGGAGGGAAGGAATTTCAACTTCCGCAAGTATCACGACTTCAGTGCCGTAAACTAAACATCCGAGTTACACCCTGGAATAACTCGTGATGCAGAAAAGGTGGCAAGACAAGTCTACCGGGACTCCCGCCTGATTGGGAAGGGCGTAGACTTCCAATTTTGCAGTTTGGCATTAGGTCCCATGTACAGCACCTCAGCGGTGCTTGAGCCTTCCCCTTGCTGAACCATGTGGGTTTCATACAACATCTGTTTCATAGCCCCATTTATTTCCTCAATTTCTTCAGCCATGAAGGCTTCATCTTCCTCTTTGTCGTTGTATTTAGGCTTGACGAATGTTTTGTACAGAGGAAGGATTGGCTTAGTCAAGACCCACCCATCATTCTTCATTTTCTTTGCCCATTTGAAATCGGCTGGCGTGGGTTGGAAACCTAACCCAAAGAATCCCTCGCTAGCAGTCAAGGTGATAGGCTCAGCTGTTCCCTGCAGTGCTCTCCCGAGCCCTTTCCCAGGTTGGTAGCCATGTCTGATCATTTCTTTGGCTACCATTATTGATGCGTTTGACAGGAAGGGTTGAGGGCAAGGATTTCCCTCTTCACACTGGTCTGCGACCACAATTTCGAAAGCTTGATAGATTATATGTTCACTTCCTTCCTTTGCTTCGAGGTATGGGACTGATGGATCGCGATAAATTGATTGTTCATCCTCTCCATGAACCACAATCTCCTGGTTTTCATATTCAAATTTCACCATCTGGTGGAGAGTAGAAGGCACGGCTCCTACTGCATGGATCCACGGTCGTCCCAAGAGAAAATTATAGGAAGTGTCCATATCCAGAACCTGAAAGGTTACTTTGAAGTCTACCGGTCCAATAGTCAGGACCAGGTCGATTTCTCCAATAGTATCCCTCTTGAAACCATCGAAAGCACGTACGCACACATCATTAGGTCTGATTTTCTTGGTGCAGATTTCCATGCGCTGTAGGGTTGAGAGCGGGGAAATATCTACCCCAGAACCTCCATCTAGCATGACTCTTTTTACATAGTATCCTTCACAGTTGACTGTCAAATGAAGGGCTTTATTGTGGGCAACCCCTTCCGGGGGCAGATCATTTTTGCTGAAGGAAACTTGATGGGTTGCAAAGAATCTTTCTGCCATCCTTTCTAGCTGCTCTACTGTAGTTTCAATAGGTACATAGGCTTCATTGAGGGTTTTGATTAAAACCTTCTGGTGCTCAGTTGAGCTCATTAATAGAGATAGAAGAGAGACTTGATCGGGAGACTTTCGAAACTGATCAATTACCTCGTAGTTTGCCATTTTCATCTTCGGGAAGAATGCCTCTGCTTCTTCGGGACTTACCGGTTTCTTGGATGGGAAGCGTTTCTTTGTAGCATGGTTTACTTCCCCCAAATTGAGATATCTTTCAGCCGAGTTGTCTGCCTGGATTTCCCTCGCGATTTCTTTGCCTTTGTATGTCACTACCGTCTTGCTGTAGTTCCATGGCACGGCAGTGGGGTCAGTCATGGGCCTTTGTGGCGCACGACCGATAACGACGGGCTCATTCGGCCTTGGTGGACATACCGGTCCCCAAACCACATAAGTTCCCTTTTGTACATACATTTGAGCCTTTTGCTTGTTTAACTCAAATCTCATGGGAGGGCTTAATGGCTTTTGTTCTTTCTTGTGCCCTCGGGGGATATAAAGAATAGCATCTTTGGATGGCAATGACCCGGTTTCAACCTTTAACTTCTCTTCCGCCTTTTGAGGAACACTTTTGCTCTTCTTCTCTGTTCTGTCCTGTTTTGGGACAACTTTTGGCTTTGTTTTTGTATCGGCTATGGCGATGATAGCTTTCAAGGCTGGGTTGAATTCCTTGTCTTCACAGATCATTCCAATAACCGGCCCATTGCTGTGAGCCGGTAGTGGATTATTGGTTACATTAGGAATATCCTCATCTCTCAGCACTATTATTTTTTGCTCAATTAAATCTTTCACCGCTCTTTTCAATGTCCAACAGTTCTCCATATCATGCCCTTCTGCCCCGGAGTGATACGCACATCGGGTGCCCCTTTGATAGGAGGGTGATTCTGGGTTTTTCCTATTTGCGGGAACAGGCTGAAGTAGACCCATTTGAACCAACTTCGGGAATAAACTTGAATATGATTCACCAATGGGTGTGAAGTTTTTCCTCGGTGGCTCTCGGGCACGGAAGTTATTTTGTGGGGGTCGAGGATTGTAGTAGGTTTGGTACGGAGGTTGATTTTTGGGAGGTGGAGCTCTGTTCTGATTAAACTGTTGTTGGGGCCTGCCATATGGCTGGGCATTCATTACCGCATATGGTGGATGAGCATAGGCTATATCCTGGTAGGGGAAGTGCTGTGGGGCCCTTCCAGAGAAGAGAGGTATGGATGGCCGAGGCTTTCTTGTACTTGAAGAAGCCATTGACGATTCTTCTTCCAGAACCACCTTGAATGGCTTGGGAGGTAGCTCTGATCGCAGATTGACTCAACATCCGCCCTTTTTTTAGACCGTTTTCGACCATTTCCCCGATTTTTATGGCTTCAGCAAATGGCTTTCCCATCGCCGACATCATATTTTGATAGTAATCAGCTTCTTGTGCCTGAAGGAAAACCGTGACCATTTCAACTTCGTCCATGGGAGGTTTCACCCTTGACGCCTGCTCACGCCATTTGACGGCATACTCCGTGAAACTTTCGGTGGCTTTCTTCTTTAAGTTTACTAAGGAATTTTGATCTGGAGCAATATCAATATTGTACTGGAACTGCCGGACAAAGTCTCTTGCTAGATCACCCCAAGTATGCCAACGGGATATTTCCTGGTCCATATACCATTCGGAGGTGATACCGACCAAGCTCTCCCCAAAATAAGCCATGAGGAGCTCCTCTGTTCCGCCCGCTCCTCTCAGCTGATTGCAGTACTTTTTGAGATGAGCGATAGGATCCCCATGCCCATCATATTTCTCAAACTTCGGGGTTTTGAAACCCACCGGTAGATGCACATGAGGAAACATACACAGGTCTGCGTATGATACACTTTTCTGTCCACTTAGACCTTGTATGTTCTTAAGATGTTGCTCGAGACTTCTCATCTTTCTAGCCATCTCATCCTGCTCAGGAGTTTTTACATTTCTCTCCTGCCCTGAGGTGAATTCGTATCTGGGCATCTGAGGATAAGCCGTTGCGGCAAACTGAGCTGATTCCATCGGAAAAGGTTGTGCTTGATATGTAAAGGGGAAGGATTGAAGCTCGGCCGGGGCAAGGCAGGTTGTGTCGTGGCTGAGCAAGGCGGTGCAGTAAATATGTTTGATGTCGCACCAGAAATTGACGCCTGGGGGCGGTCCTTGGATGGTGTTCCCACAAAATTGGCAGTGATGGTGGGGTATCCCAATGGGTAGCTTATCGGGATATTGGTAGTTCAATGGCCCTGGGGAAGAGTTCAGGAAATCCGGGAGTTGCACTTGGTGGTTCCTTTCCATTTGTCCAGGCGTCCCACATTTCCATCATGCGGAGACGCAATAGTCTGTTTTCTTCGGCAGTTGCCGATTTTGGAACCAAGATGCCTGAGATCAGATTTTCTTCTGCGATAGGAATTGTTGGCATAGTTATCTCAGAAGCCATTTCAACACTTCCCTTTCATCTTGTGAAGTATGGATGAGATGCCAGGTTACCACAAAACCAATCACCGATATAGCAAAAACCTATACTTAACAGCAAACCTGTTAGTGTGGGGCAAATAACAGATAGGTAATTGCACATTGGGGTGTGATGCACCTAAGCAGTTAAATGTGTTCCTATATGTTTCACAACGGTTGCATGTTTCATACCCAGCTTTGCCTACTTCTCTCAAAAGTTCTTTTCTTTTTCACTTCCCGATTTTCACTCTTTTCTTTTCATCCCGTTCTTGCTTTCTTTTCCCTTTTTTTTTCGTTGATCATTTTCTGGTCTTCCTTTTTTTTTTTTTTTTTTAAAAAAGTCATTTTGCAAACCTTTAAATAACACGGCTACTTTTGCAAACACGGCCCTTCAGCACTTCAAAAGGGAAGATTTTAGGGTTGTGCTTGTTAGGTAGCCAAAAATTAAAACAGGTGGTCGTTTTTACAAGAACAGCCTTCCGGCGTCCTTTTGGAGATATTGGGCTATTTATGCAAAGACGACACTACCCAACCACTTTCATTTTCATTTTTGAAACTTCCTAAAATAAAGTACTTAAAAAGAAGAGAGGGTATTTCTAGATGTTTTTTTTAATTTAATTTTATTTTTTTTAATAATTTTATTTTATTTTTATTTATTCGAAAGAAAAACTATTTTGGGAATTTTTCAAAAGTAAAAGAAAATATTTTGATTGAATTTTATTTTATCTTTTCAAGGAAGAGAGAAGAATTACCTCGAATTCCTAAGAGTTTGTTTATTATCAGAAAATCAAGAAAGAAAATATTTTTTGAGCAAAATATTTTTGGTTTTTTTTTTTTGAACTTTTATTTTATAAAAGCAAGAAAGAATATTTAGAAAAAGTAAGAAGATATTTTGAGTTCTTATGTACAAAAGAAAGAAAGAAAAAAAAAATATTTTGGATCTTTCATTTATTTAGAAAGATATTTTTTGAGATTTCAAAAGTAAGAAAGAAAATATTTAGAATTTTCTTCTCTTTTTTTTTTCATTTTTAGAAAAACAAAACGTTTTGGACTTCGATTTTTCAAAAAAAAAAATTTGATTTTTTTAATTCGTTTGTTTTATTTTTTTCGATTTTTCTTGATTTTGAGATCAAATTTTTTGTTTTTCTATATATTTTTTTTTTCAAAAATTTTGGCAGAATTTCGGCTTATTTTGGACACCAGGTTTTCGTGTGATCGACTCTCAATTTTCTCACGCCTTAACCTCACATTCCTTTTCTTTTTAAATTTATTCTTGCAGCCGGTCAACACGCAAGACGATGTAAAATAATGCACAAGTAGCACGTAAATTATGCATCAAGACGGTCTTTAATTTCGGGGTCACCTGTCCTAGACGGATCCAACCTCTGTGTTGAGTCCCCAAAGTCAAATGCACGTGATGCAAATAAACGTTCCTACTAGGGATCCGGCATGAGGTTATGTTATTCTAAGCTGAAAACCTGGATATTTGTTCTAGACTGGTGTACCCGAGCGAACAACTCGAGCCGAGGAGGGGGCTACGTACAGGGTACCAAAAGGTCACCCGGCTTTGTAACTTGTCCGGCCTCTTTCTTATTTATGGTATGACATTAACAGAATAGGGAGTCACGGCCAGCGTGCACATCCCCGAAGATGAGAAGAGAAGGGTTTGCAACAGTTTTATATACAGTTCAAATAATATCAAAGCAGTAAAACGTCATTTAGCACATTAGGCTCAACATGTAATAAAATCAGATAATAATAAAGCAAAACATAACAATTATTCTAAGCTCGAATTCTTGAACCCTGAACCAGAGATTCTAGGTTCGATCCCCAACAGAGTCGCCAGAGCTGTCACACCTCCTTTTCGTATACCCCCCGAGGAATATATAAAGGGAGTTTTTCCAATTAAAGTGACATAATTCAAAATGGGATTGTTTAACTTAATTTTCAGAGTCGCCACTTGGAATTTTAATTGGTGTCCCAAGTCACCGGTTTTTATCCCAAATCGAGAAAAAATTTCGACTTTCCTTATGAAGTCTGCGAACCAGAAATTCTAAGTAAGGAATTCTGTTAGCCCGAGAGAAGGTGTTAGGCACCCTCGGATTCCGTGGTTCTAGCACGGTCACTCAATTGTTTTGATCGGCTTATTATCTGATTTTAATACATGTTTCTAGCCTATGGTATATTTAACTTTAACCGCTTTGTGATTATTTGGAGAATTACAACATTAATTAAAATATGTCACGCACCACGTCACATAAATGTACCCGTGATCCGTAACACGTTTTAATTTAACATTGAGATTTGGATTTGGGTCACATAAATGCGCACCCGAGTTTAGGAAATTGAATTATTAAAATAACGCGCCTAAAGCAACTATGCGTTTTTAACTTTTCGAGGGCCATGAAATTCACTGGATAGTACGCCTCGGTTTTCTAACGATTTTAATATTGATTAATGAGGGCCATGTATTTTGAAATCTTGGTTGGCATGGCACACCTCAAATTATTCGAAAGCTTTTGTTATTTTGAATTTATTAAAATCGAGTCACCTAAAAGGCACCCTCGAAATCGGCATTGTTACTATGTCATGGGAACCGTACCCATAGTCACAATGTTATTAATCGCGCCTAAAAGTAAGCTACGAAAAGTTAAGGCGTTTAAGACTTTATTATTCTAATTTCTGTATTTAACCATTAAGAGGGCCATAGGCGACCGTTGCTAATTACATGGCTCGCCTCTATTACTAAAAAGAATCTTTATATCTAAATTTTTTAGCACTAAATCTATTTGTTTAAAGCTATCGGGAAGTCCGTTTGTGAACAGCTAGTATTCTATTCAGTTTTGCACTAAACAGCGGCCTATTTGGGCTCCCACTGTTCTTAATTACAGGCCCATAACAGGCCTCTTAGAATCAGTCCAATTACAAGTATAGCCACTAGTTCCATAAAACAAATATATTCTGAACTCAACATCAATTTCAGGAGATAGCCATATTTGAATTTTTTTACTAATTCCAGAAATAGCCATGCTTTAAGTTTTATCATTAATTTCAGAAATAGCCATACTTGGAACTTAACATACTTCAGGAATAGTCATGCTTCTTCGAATTTAACATATACAATCGTAAATAGGCATCTATTCATTAAAAATCTCAACTAATTCGAACAAATTAACAAAACAGCTACGAACTCATTGCTTGATTATAAAAAGCTAATATACTAAACTTATTACATAACTTCATCATTCCATCAACTGCTCAAATTTCAGCACAACATATCAACATGGTGACTAATAGCCTTCTCCCTGTTTCTTCTTCAAATCTCATTTTTAATTAATCCGAAACAGAAGAGATGAGATAAACACTGCTTCCTATTTAATTAACTCCAAAATGTTAGCTACTGTTCTTTTGTGTCAAGTAAACACTGTTTTCGGCGTATTATGTTCTGCATCACTACAAAAATAGTCTCAGCATGTTTCAATGGCATAAACGATCACCAGTAACTACTGGATTACTTTTACAAACACTTTCAATTAAGTCTTAGCTAAGCTACAACTAGCAAGGAAACTGAAACTGATATTGGAGCAAAAAACAACCAAACAATCATTAATACATGAATCATGAAACATGATCAGTCCAAGTATACAACGTCTAGGATTTCAGAAATTGAAAGGAAAAGAAATGCAAGCACATTGAACTATTAAACATATTAACCACATGAAGCATAAGTAGTGAACAAGTTGATTTCATTTATAATTTTAATTTAAGACTACAGGGGTGCTCGAACATACCTACACAGCAGTCCAACACTAATTAAAGGTCTGAAAAGGAGAAAGGATGAAATTCAGCTACAAATGGACAGCGAACAGCAGAAGTACAGCAACAGCTTTAATTGTAAATCCAACAGCAACTTGAAAACCCAAAATTATTGAACTATTTCTCGAAATCACTCAGCTATTTTTCTTTGGTTTTTGTATTTCCAGAAGTTCAAGTTACTAATGGGTTTTCCGTGTGTGAAGGTGAGAGAATGAGAGTGAATGGGTGCAGATGAGCCAATGTATGAGTAGGTGTGTATGTCAGTGATCAAAAATCTCTCTGTGATAGTGTACCTATGAGTGAATGAGAGTCTATCTATGTGTGAGTCTATCTCCGTCTATAAAAAAAATACCTCCTAATGAAAAATCTGACCCCCCCCCCCCC
>MCJB01037167.1:36211-114048 GCA_002018475.1 Nicotiana obtusifolia | reverse complement strand
CCCCCCCCCCCCCCCAGAGTTAAGATCGTGCTCTCATCAATTCTTCTTTAATCTAAACATGGCTTTCCCAAGCATAGCATAGATAGTAAATAGAACCTAACTGCTGGCCAGACAATTAAGCAATTAATCACAGAATTGAAGAAACAACCATATATTGGTGAATTGTAATTAAGGTTAAGTCAACTTTAAATAACAATATTCATGGCTAAATCAAAATCTCAGAACTATGGGTTTTAGCAACTCATGATAGTATCAAAACAAATTCACAAGTGTTTGAATAACTGAAACTACTAAGAAAGAAGAAGAAAAACTGAGATTCCTTGCTCTCGAGTGTTCCGTGTCTTGTTCTCACCTCCAAAGAATGTCCAACCCCCCAAAAATAGATTTAGAACCCTTTTTATACATGTTGGGGCGTGTAGGGTTGAAATCACCAAGTCCCAGCCGAATTAGGACAAAATCCGCCCTTTGACGTCTCGCTTGGTGTATTGCACCAACCTGGACAGCAAACTTTTTGGTCTTCTGTAAATGGCGTTTTGGTTGGTGCCTAGCGCCAACCTAGACACCAAATTTTTACTTCTTCCAAATTCTTCTGTTTTTGCTTTAATTTGCACGTCAATTTTTCAAATAACTTACATTTGACTCCTACACATAAAAACACCACGAATTATAACAAATCATTGCATTACACATACAAAACTCAGGCAATATAAGTAAAATGCGAGGCGATATGTATATAAATATACATACTTTATGCCGAATATCAAAGAGCAACTAATATACTTCTTTGTTAAATATATTAAACCAGTTGGCTCCTTGTTAGCGAGTTGTTTCAACACATTAGTAGAAAAACGTGAGTACTTGAAACCGTAGCACCATTGGATCTTCAACAAGGTGAATATTTCGTATTCCCTACGTACATGTTCTTGTGGTCCGGATGAGGATTATTGTTGACATCATTAGTACTATAAGCACCTTAGCTTGTTGCTTGAGTATAGAGTAAAAACTATAATATAAATTAGAAAATAACGTAGAATTATAGATTGTCATATAGAATAAATCACGGCTATCCCGCTTACAGTATTTCTTTGAATATCCTACTTTTCCAATCTATTGTCCTCCTATCTGTGGAGGAATAACGTCCAAAAAAGGAAGAGATAAGGGACGTACTACATTATTGACTTAATCAGCAGGATCTTCGTAGTCATTAAAGTAAAGTTTTCTCAAGATTCAGGAAAACGAAAACTTTGTATGTTTAACTGATAAGATAATGTAATATTTTTAGGTTAAGGTCGTTGTCTTTTTATTTCTTATATAAATTTTACAACAGATGGTTTTAAACCTCTTTTTATTTGAAGAAAATCTAAAAACCGATTAGGTTCATTTTTATTCCGTTTAAGAAGTATTTGAAGTTTCAAGTTTAACACCTCTCTGTATTGGTAAATACGGTCATAATACGTGGCCAGCACATTAATCGACACGCGAAGAATATTTCCTAGTCAGCTCTAAGCCAATTAAGTTCACTTTGACTAAAGAATGAGAAGATTGACCAAGAAGCACATCCTGAATTCGTTACACCGGAATTAGACATCGTCACCCAGGAGGACAACATTCGGATAGTCACCATTGCCCGCTTAGAACAATTTTCACATCGACGGACTTCGAAAAATTTGAGATTAGCATTAACTCTTTGGTGATTATAAATCCACCAGGCGTAACGTATGGACGAGGCAATAATGCCCATAACAAGCATGCATGATTTTAGGAACGATTACATTAGGTTTACATTATAAGTACTCCATTTTCCCCACGTTTGTACTCCTTTATGATTCTAGTACTCATTTTGTTACTATACTAATTGTAATTGCTCTTTTCAAATTGTGAAAAGATCTTCCTTCAGAGAATAATCAATAAGAATTGCTTTACTTCTTCTTTATCATTATTTTATTGCATTTATTGACCATATTGCTTTTTTTTTTATTTTTCTATTAGCAAAGATCTGTTCATTAACTTAATTACTTATGGCCTAATTTATTTAATCTAATTAATTTAGCCTATAAAGCATAATTTGAGTAAATACACGAGTTAATTGTAAATGCGTGTTCGTATTTGTGGAACAGGTGATAAGGATGTCGCCATATATCTTGAGTTATGTTGCATATAGAGTGTCATATTATTTTATAAAATTTTTATTTTCAAACACTTGTTGGCAAATGTTTGAGGAAAATGTTATAAGTTTTATCAAATACTTATGTTGATGATAAAGGGATTAAATATTTGAGTTCTATTATTATCTTTTTCATAAATGAGAAAGCACAATATTTTAAAACCTTTACACATTGAAATAACATTTGTTAAATCTTTAAGGATTGATATCTCATTTTGTTAGTTGCTTTAATATGACATGAGAAAGGATTCCATTTAAGTTTTATTTAAATGGTTGGAGCGGTTATAAATATTATGATTTGACAAAATAAATCTTTTGAGGCTACTAGGCTACAATTTTAGTTTTAAAATATCAAATATTTTGGGAGTTACTAATAGAGACCATCTAGATTGGTTTGAGTCTTAAGTTCGTTATCATGAAACTACACATGCGGGTCTAGGGATATATTACAAGGCTAAGCTGAGATATGTGGAATAAAGTCCCTCATCATAAGGACAAATGATTATTAAAGCAATGAGGTTAAGTCGACTCGTATAACAACCCGAATAAATAAAGTCAAATACTTGTTGCTACATTGATCACATAGTAGTTGTTTATTATATTGGTATCGGTATAGTACCCAGATGAAAGATAGAGGATTTTCTTATGTCTAAGCCAAAGGAGCCGAAAGTGATTTTCAAGCCTTAATACTATTGAAAGTTTTTTATGATTTTATTAAATTCATGGATTGCTATCAATATTTTAAAAGTCTATATTATGATTTAAATTTCCCTCGCTTTTTATTTAAATGATAAAGAGCATGAATAGATATAATTATTTACTGCTTAATATTAAATGTTGGTTGTATTATTTTTATAAGCCTTGTTCCAGGAATTTGAATTGAGAGACTCTATAGCACTTATTGAGTATTGTGACAGTGTACTTGAGCCGTTCTTCAAGGTCCCGCTTACTTTATATGTTTCAGCATGAGCTGTGGATAGGACTAGTATGACGCTTCCCTGAGGTATACAAGGAGGCACCACTTCTATTTCGTGGTAGCTGTCATCTTATTTATCTTTTTTTTCCAGCTAGAAATTATCCAAAGTGTTCATTATATACTTGTGTCCTGAGCCGAGAGTCTATTGGAAACAACATCTCTATCCTCATAAGTTAGGAGTAAGGTCTGTGTACACACTACCCTCCTCAAACCTCACAGTGTGAGATAATACTGGATATGTTATTGTTGTTGTTGTTGTAATCTTCACTTTTTTGGTTGTATTCGAAGGTTATTCATATGAAATCATGAAAGAAAATAGTCATATTTATGTATTTTCAGTTTTTGAAAGGTTGATTTAAAGGTTATGTCTCTTGCATGGTTTTTAATCATTTAAAAATAATTGATTTTGAAAAAGGCTTTTACATGTATCAATTAGGTATGTAGATATGTATTTTTGTACGGCTTAGTCCAGCCGAATGAAATAGTGTATCAGGTGCCGTTATATGTGGTTTTGAGTCGTAACATCATCACCCTAGAGGAAATCATCCAAATAGTCACTAACGTCCGAAAAGAACGATCGTCAAATTTGCGGAATTCTATGGCGATTACAAATTCGCCAAGCATAACGTATCGACGAGCTGATAATTTCCATTACAGGCATGCGTGCTTTTACGGAACAGATTTACACTATAAGTACTCCCTTTCCCCCATGTTTGTATCCTATTCTGATTCCAGCACTCGTATTGTTAGTACACTTGCTGCAATTGCTCTCCCTGAATTGTGAAGATCAACTAAGAGCTTCCTTTGGAGGATAATCAATAAGAATTTCTTTACTTCTTCTCTGTTATTATTTCACTGCATTTATTGATAATTTTAATATTGTTTTCTTATTTTTCTAGTAGCAAAGATCTGTTCAATTGGATTAATTTAATTGCTTGTCGCCTAATTTATCAAATCTAATTGATTTAGCCTATAAACCAGATTTTAGGTTAAACACTCTCGTCATAGATCCTTACCTACATGCTACAATCCTACTTCCTTTTTCCTTTCTCTTTCATTTATTTGAATGGTTGGTTTACTAGGAAGAAATAAGTATAAACACGTTTAATTTCCACATTTGTTTTCTTAATAAATAGTGGCGATGCAAGTAGTATGTTGACTAGGACAGGAATTGTAATAGGGAACAACTTGAGAGGTGATAGGGTCTCGAAGGATTATTTTGGTAGTCACAGAGGGGATTGATAGTAGAATTAAGAGGTCCAAGGATAAGTAAATGCCAAGAAGGCAGCGTATTTGAAGTTAGTGAAGAGTAAAGATGAGGAGGAGAAGAGGACGAGTAAGGAGTGTACAAGACAACTAAGAAGGAGGCGAAGCTAGCGGTTACAGTGGCAAAGTCGGCGGCATTTAGAAGCTTGTATGAAGAGCTTGAGTGTAAAGGCGGGGATAAAAAGCTATACAAACTTGCCAAAGTGAGAGAGAGGAAAGCTCGCAACCTGGACCAAGTGAAGTGCATCAAAGACGAGGGAGGCAGGCTATTGGTCGAAGAAGCACATTGTCACGACCCAAAATTCGCTATAGGCCATGATGACGTCCAACGTCGCCGTTAGGCAAGCGAACGCTTAATTATTCATTTTATTATTTTTAAAATCATGAATTTTACTTAGATTAGAGAGGTCAATGCGTTAAAATAAATTGTAGTTACGTACAATTTAATTAAAATAATGAGTAAAAGTGTATCAATGTAAAATAATCCATAAACAAATTCTAGAACACCCACAAAACTCGATGTCACAAGTGCATGAGCATCTACTAGAAGGTACAATAACAATACAACATTTGTCTGTAATACAAGTTAGATAGGAAAAATGTAAATAACTCTAACGGAGACTCCATATGCTGCGGATCGTAACATGGGATGCAGCTCACTGTAAAGTCCCCACAATAACTGCGCCTTTGCGCCCAAATGACCACCATAAATATATACCTGCACAATAAGTACAGAAGTATAGCATGAGTACGTAAATCAACGCGTACCCAGTAAGTATCTAGCCTAACCCCGGAAAAGTAGTGACGAGGCGCTGACATTAATACTTACTAGTGGTCCAATAAATCAAGTACAATAGAAGGTAAACAAGTATGAGGCATGGTAAATAAACAGTGTAAACAAATATAGTTACATGGTATGATCCTCCTCTGAACAGTAAACACAAGCTCTCAATTATCAGTTACCTCCTCAACCGGAGTATATATATAAAATAGTCCCCACCAGATAGGTTGTCACAATTTAAATAAGGAAAAGTCACAATACACTGCTTCTTGTCAAATATTACGCACGATTCTACTGAGGCAAACGGCTCGATCCCATAAGAGTGTTTCATGAAGTTGCCAAGGCGAACGGCCTGATCCTATAAAAGTATTTTATAGGAATGCCGAGGCGAACGACCCCACCCCATAAGAATATGATACATGATACTGCCGAGGCGAACGACCCGATCTCATAAGAATATGATACTGCCAAGGCGAACGGCCCGATCCCATAAGAATATGATACTGCCGAGGCGAACGATTCGATCCCATAAGAATATGATAAATCATACTACCGAGGCGAACGACCCGATCTCATAAGAGTATGATACATGATACTGCCGAGGCGAACGACCCGATCCTATAAGAATAAGAAGCTTTAATGGGTCTTTGACCCCACTCACGAATATACGTGTGAGTTATGAAATTTAAGGAAGCTTTTCGATGAAGACGCACAATGCGAGAGTAACTCGTTGGGGAAAACACAATTATTCCGCGGCTAATCAAGTAGCTCGTCAAATCTCTACAATAGCGAGCCAGCCAATTTACGCAAGCCTAGTCTCGGGTCGTAACGAGAAATAAAGAAATTAAACAAGCAACGATAACTCAATTAGTACAATTAAAGCATGGAATGAACCTAGGTCTACCCGATCAGGAATTCTAGCATACGCACGGACGCTCATCACCTCATACGTGCGCAACTCCCACAACATGTAGCATATAACATGAATAACACCTACGGCGTAAAGTCCCCTCACAAGGTTAGACAAGAGACTTACCTCACTCCAAAGTTCCATAACCGACTCTGATGCGTCTCTAACACCTCAAACCGATGCCCATCGATCCAAAACTAGTCAAACAATGTGTAAACCAATAAAAATATACCCTAATACTCATAATTAATCAATTTATAACAATTCCTAAGTCCGCGCAAAAAGTCAACCCTCAGGCCCACGTGCCCGGATTTCAAAAATTTTTGAAGATAACAGTACCCATAACACCACGAACTTAAATATATAATTTATTCCTAATTCCATGTCAAATTTTATGGTTAAAATTCAAAAATACGATTTCTAGGTTTTTCTTCAAAAATCCCATAATTTCCATGTTAAATCCTTATAGAATTCATGTAATTAACTTACAATATGTGGGAATTACTTACCTTGCAATAGATAATGAAAATCTTGCCTCCAAGAGCCCCAAAAATTGCCCTACCAATGAAATATGAGAGAAATCGGCCAAGTCCCGAAATGAAGCCTTAATAACAGCCTCAGATGTCGCACTTGCGACAAGAGGCTCACGAATGCAATGGTCGCAAATGAGAAATTGGCATCACAAATGCGAAGCCCGACCATCACTGTCTACATCGCAAATGCGACAAAAGCCTTGCAAATGCAAAGCTCAGAGACTTCGCAAAAGCGATAGTTTGTTCGCAAATGCGAACTCCCCTGCCCTAGCCCATCTTCGCAAAAGCGAGAACGATCTCGAAAATGCGGCTATCGCAAATGCGATAAAAAAACCTCGCAAATGCGTGAACAGTGCACCAGAACCAACTGAACCTTTACGAACTCCTCCAGAACGCGTCCAAAACTCATTCGAGCCCTCGAGGCTCCAAACCAAACATCCACACGAGTCTAAAAACATAATTGCTCGCATCGATCAAAACACCAAAATAACCTCTAGAATCACGAATCGGACGCCAAACCGCATAAAACTCATAATGAACTTCAAGAACTTCCAGAATTGCAACCAATCGTCCAAACCACATCAAATTAACTCTAAATGACACCAAATTTTGCAGGCAAGTATTAAATGACGAAACAGGCCTATTCCAAGTCCCGAACCCAAAATCCGAACCCAATAGCCTTAAAGTCAAACCATGGATAAACTTAGAAAAAATTTCGAACTTTCAAACATTCAAACTTCGACGAACGTGTCCGATTCATACTTAAACATCTCGGAATGACGCCAAACTTTACGCACAAGTCATAAATTACAATGCGAACCTATTTCAAGGCTCGGAACCCCAAACATACATCGATAACACCAAAATTGACTCCAAACCAAACTTAGAAAATTCTAAAACCTTCAAAATGCCATCTTTACATGTTAAGCGCCAAAATGCTCCCGGACCACCCGATACTCAACTCGAACATACGTCCAAGGACGAAATCATCATACGAAACTATTGGAACCTTTAAAATCCCCGACTCCGAGGTCAGTTCCTCAAAAGTCAAATCTTAGTCAACTCTTCCAACTTAAAGCTTTTGAATTGAGAATTTTTCTTCCGAAACAACTCCGAACTTCTCGAAATTCAATTCCGACCACACGTACAAGTCATAATGCATAAAGTGAAGCTACTCAATGCCTCAAACTGCCAGGCGATGCGCTAGAGCTCAAAACGATCAGTCGGGTCGTTACACACATATTAGATGAAGATCTCGGACATACTTCCATAAACTCTTAAATAAGGAAAGGGATAGAAATATTGTGCTAGGTGATTTAAATTAATGTGAAAGTCTCCAATATTTTGGGTTTTGTAGGTGTATAAAGGCTGAGAAGGTTGAGGGGGCTATGCGTGAATAGAGGTAGAGCGATCAGGCCTGACGATATTTCAATAGAGTTGTGGAAGAGCGCGGCATGGAAGGCTTGAAATGACTCACCCGATTGTTTAATATTATTTTTAGGACATTCAAGATTCTCGAAGAATGGAGGTAGAGTACGATAATCCCGATATACAAGAACAAGGGTGATATCTAAAATTGTAACAACTACATGGGTATCAAGCTGCTAAGTCACACTATGAAAGTTTGGGAGAGGATGGTAGAGACGAGGGTAAGGAGGAGGGTGTCTATCTCCGAAAATCAGTTTGGGTTCATTTCGGGACGATCGACCATAAAATATATTCATCTTATAAGGAGGCTGATGGAGCAGCATAGGGAAAGGGAAATGAGTTTGTATATGGTGTTCATTGATGTGGAAAAAGCATAGGACAAAGTCCTAAAGGAAGTTTTATGGAGGTGTTTTGAGGCTAGAGGTGTTTAGCGCTTAAGAATATTGTATGATGGAACTAAGATCAAGGTAATGGCAGTGTGAGGAGATGATGGAGCTAAGACCGAGGTAAGGGCAGTGTGAGGAGACTCGGGACACTTCTCTGTCATGATGGGGTTATACTAAGGATCAGCTCTTAGACCATTCTTATTCGCCTTGGCGATGGATATATTGACGCGACATATTCAGGAGGAGGTACCATGATGCATGTTATTTACATATGATATAATGCTGATTGATGAAATCGGAAGCTGGAGTTAACACTAAGTTGGAGGTTTGAATACAGACTTTGGAATCTAAAGGTTTCAAGCTGAGCAAGACTAAAATCGAATACATGGAGTGCAAGTTCAACAACGCAACCCATAAAGATGAAGTGGAAGTTAGGCTTGACACACAAGCCATCCCTAAGAGGGAAAGTTTCAAGTATCTTGGGTCAGTAATCCAGAGCAACGGGGAGATTGATGAGGATATTGTATATCGTATTGGGGCAGAGTAGATGAAATGGAGGCTTTGCTTTCGGTGTCTTGTGATAAGATTGTGCCACCAAAACTTAAAGGTAAGTTCTATAGAGTGGTGGTTAGGTCCACTATATTGTATGGCTGGAGTGTTGGCCAGTCAAAAACTCTCATGTCCAGACATTAAAAGTAGCGGAGATAAAGATACCAAAATAGATGTGTGAGCATACTAGGAGAGATAGAGTCAGCAATAAAGTTATTCGGGACAACGTAAGGGTAGCCCCCATTGAGGATAAGATGCAGAAAGTAAGGCTGAGATGATTCAGACATGTGAAGAGGAGATGCCCAGACGCCCTTGTGAGGAGGTGTGAGAGGTAAAACATTACTGGTTTGAGAAGAGGTAGAGGAAGGACAAAAAAGAATTGGGGAGAGGTGATTAGGCAGGACATGATGCATCTTTAGCTGACTGAGGACATGACTCTTGATAGGAGATTGTAGAGATCAAGGATTATGCTAGAAGTTTATTAGTAGTAGAGCGTACTTTCCTTCCATTCTAGTAGCTGTATTATTACTCTTGTTTTATCTTTTTCTTGGATTTCTAGTATTATCTAGTGTTGCTTTTGCTTTGTTATTTACTATTTCGCTGTTGCTATTATTTTTGTTCTTATGATTCTCTACCATTTTTATATTTCAATTGCTTTACTGCTGCGATTGTGTTTGCTTGAGCGAAGATCTATTGGAAACAGGTTCTCTACCTGCACAAAATAAAGGCAAGGTCTGTGTATACATTATACTTCGCAGACCCACATTTAAGAATATACTGGGTATGTTGTTGTAGAGAAAATTCTATACTTATTTTATGCTAGATGAAACACTAAATAAAAAAGAGAGTATTGGCAATACACAGATGAAAACAACTAAAATTACAAAACTAATCCTTGTAACAATTAACAATACACAGATTAAAACAACTAAAATTACAAAAACTAATCCTTGTAATAACAATTAACAAACTTTTTATTCTATTTAAAGCTAATAAAAACATATTTTCGAATTATACATTATATACTAATTTAATACGTCAAATTAGTAATTGAGAAAAAATAATTTATGTGTCATTAGTTTTTAATATTATACTTATTAAATCGTAATTTATTACTTAACTGTGGAAAACTTGCCTGCAAACAAAACTGACTCTTGCCAAAATATCTGCGTTGCTAGAGTAGAATATCCTAAAAAGGGGTGCGGTGCACAGTTGGTACATATATTTATTTATGGGATTTGTTTTTTATTTTTTATTTTTTTCAAATGGGACATTTATTCTTTGAGTCTGCTTCTGTCTCTTCATCAGCCTTTTCCCAATAACATATTCTCTCACCGCCTCATCGAAATTTTCTAGTGTCTTGTCTGTAACTCGTGCTTCTGAGTATATGTGTCTGTATAGAATCCCAGAGTACCTTCAGAAGATCGGCGTCCGATTTTGAGTGGCGAAAAATGGAAGCAATTCATGAGATAGGAAATTCGCCACCGCCTTTTCTGTGCAAGACGTATGAGATGGTGGACGATTTGTCGACCGATTCAGTGGTGTCGTGGAGTAAGAGTAATAACAGCTTCGTCGTCTGGAACGTGCTGGAGTTTTCGAGAGATATTTTGCCCAAGTATTTTAAGCACAGTAATTTCTCCAGTTTTGTTAGGCAGTTGAATACTTATGTAAGTACTAAAATTCCTCTTTGTTTCCTCGCTCTTTATTCCACTATTTCGGTTTATGCGTTTGCTTGTGAGGTTGGTGTCTGTAACAATTTGCTTAAACTATAAGAAAAACATTTTTCCTAATATTGAATTTGTTTCTGAAATTCGCCAATTTGGATTGAGGCACATAAGATTGATGCGTAATTTTTCCTTTTTTAAAAATATCGTTATGTTTCTGAGCATGTATAGATTTTCTCTGCTCATTGTTTTAAATGTTTTTACTTAGGTCGCTTGTGTTTCTAGCTGTCACTATGATATACGCTTCTTTGTTTTCGATTTCTTTATATCCTCTTCTAAAAAATTACAAGTATTCTATTTGAAATTGATTATATATAAGTAGTACATTGAGGTGGAAAGATGCAGCAAACTTGAGCAAATAGGCAAAACTTTCTCTCTAATTGGAGTATAATATGAAGTTTCATCTGATTTAGTACATTATTTTCAGCATATTATTGAAAGGATTCAGTTCAATGGGGTACTTGTCCTTCCTCCAATTCAGTTTGGCAAGAGTTGATGAGAAGCTCTCTGATTCCATATGCACAAGCCACACGCTTGTTTAAATCAAATCAGAAGTTGTCTTAGGTGCTGAAATATCAGTTGACACTTTGATTTGAAAGCTTATTCACTTTTTATTAGAAAATTATTTGGTAGGGTCTCACCAGGGATATAGCAAATTGAGGACTGTTACTTTAATACTTTAATTCGAGAAGCAGTTGTAGAGTTGATAAACCTGATTTAATCTCCCAGAAGTTTATGTTTAGGGGCAGTGTTTGTTTTAAATTAATTTCAGTGTTTGGTGTGTTTTGGGAAGGTTTTTTTAGGGGCTTATCATTCTTTCTCATGGTATAACCATATTCCACGGTGAAGGTGCGTCAGAAAGTGTGCCATGAGGTAAAGGGGTGGTCTTTTCCCTTTTGCTATTTCTATCTCTCTCCTCTATCCTATCCGGCACACATTAACCCCCCAGGTCTCGCCACCTACTGCCCCACCTCCATGGTATAAAAGTTACCCCACAATAAAGGGACACTTACCCAGTCGCTAATCTTGCTCTCCTGCTCAATCCCGTTTGCCACTCACTAACCTCCTCTTATTTGTTTGTCACATGATTCTGTTCCTAAGAATCTCTAATCCTAACATTCTGATCGTTGCTAATCATGTCAGCAGAATTACTGATTTCAAGGCATCACATGTGGTGTAACTATGTGACATTTTAACCATTTTTTCTATGTTTCAAGGTTCAAAGCAATAAATCGATGATGGGACGATGGGAGTCTCTTTTAATTACGATGAGGGAATAATTTTCTTGTGTATTGCAGTTTATGCAGTTTTGTCACTCGCTGTTATCTTTGTGTTTTGGTTATAAGTACTCTTTGTATATATTGGGCAACCTTAATCCTTTTTTACAATTTGCTCTGCCCTTTCGTCAACCAGGGTTACAGGAAGGTTGATCCAGACTGCTGGGAATTTGCAAATGAGGGATTCCTTAGGGGCCACAAACACCTGTTGAAGACCATAAGTAGGCGAAAACCATCTCAAATGCAGGTCCATCAGGACACCGCCTCCCAAGTGCAAAGTGTATCTGTTGAATCTTGTGTTGAAGTTGGGAAGTTTGGAATAGAAGAAGAGGTTGAAAGGCTTAAAAGAGATAAAAGTATTCATATGGAGGAGCTAGTCAAGTTGAAACAGCAGCAGCAGGCAACAGACCACTGCTTAGAGAATGTTGGGCAGCGTCTTCATTTAATGGAGCAAAGAGAACAGCAAACCATGTCATTCCTTGCTAAGGCCTTGCAGAGCCCTGGCTTTATAGCCGAGCTTATTCATCAACACAATGAAGGTAACAGGCGCATTCCTGGGATGAAAAAGAAGAGGAGATTTCCCAACCAGGAAGAAGAAATTTATGCAGGCAAGCCTGTCAGTACTTTGCATGACAGGCAGATAGTCCGTTACCAACCTTTAATGAATGAGGCAGCAAAAGCATTGCTGCAGAAGATCCTGAAAACTAATGCATCTGGTAGGCTGGAAACCAAAGTTAAGAATACAAATGGTTTCTTGACTAGTCATGGCCATGCTTTCGAAAATACATTAGACAGTGCTGGTATATGCAGTCATATTTCTGGGGTTACCCTTCCACAACTGCCAACTTCTTCACAATCTCATCTGACGTCGGATTCAGGATTTCCATTCAACTCTAATTTATCTGCCATTCCTGAGATCCAATACTCCCCTAGTCTGGTTCCTGGGGAAGCCAAAGTCCCTCACTTTCCTGGTTTAAATGCACTTAACTTTCAGATAGACCATGTTCTGCCTGAAGTATCAGAAGGACATGGGATAAATACGCTGGACAATTTTGGAATAACTGACCTTAAGCGGTCGGGAGCTGGGGATTTAGACATTGACAGAATGCTAGGCATTGTGGATGGTGTAACATCAGTTGTCCCTGATAGATTTTCCACAGATACTGATATTGATGTCTTTTTTGACGAGATGCCTAAGCTTCCAGGCATTAATGACTTTTTCTGGGATCACATTCTTTCTGCAAGCCCTCTCACTGGGGATAAGCATGAGATTGGTTCTCTAGCATTAGAAGATGGTGAAGGAAGAAGATGTTCCAAGAATTCAAGAGAGTGCTTTCAATAAAAAGAAGCATATGAGTTATCTTACTTAACAGATGGGGCTCCTTGCATCAGGCTCTCCCAGTGGATGAAACCGAGAATTTTATTTGAATCCCGAAAACATCAAAGGTAGAATTTTCTTTCCTTATTCACTATGATGAGCTTATCGCTTTGACAAATTGTTGCAGAACTCTTATGATTCCTTTTTTTTTTTTTTTTTTTTTTTTTTAATATTCACACATAAGGCTTTTTAAGACCAATGTTTTCCAATTCTGGCATATGCCAATATTTTTTGCATAACTCAACAAAGAGGAATTTTTACTTTCGTTTTTATCTCCTCATTCTGCATTATATGGATGTTTGACTGACTCGAGGTGAGTCGGGTTTCAGTATTTCTCCAATTCCTTACAGGGCCTTCAATTTTTCGGTTTAGTCTTAACCTGTATGTTTTAATCTTTGTAATATTGTAATTTTGCTTTTTGCCCAACTGCTAAAACCAGTGGTAAGCTTGAAGAGAGTGAGGGCTTAAGTTGTTCATGGTGTTTGTATGGTTTTTGTCAGGTTGATGTTATGTACTGGCAGACAGCATCAAGGTTTTCCGAGTGACTGGTCTTCACCATTTATGAAGTTTTGAGTAGAAAAAAAAATGTTATCTGCTCATTTTGATTCAAACACTTTGAGCATATTTAATTATAGTTCCGCTCACTGATCGTCACGCTATAAGTCTATATATCTTTTTTTTTTTTTAACATAATGGAATAACAGCAGGGATTTGATGGAGATGTAGGCATTAACTTTCAGGAAATTATGACATCATAAATTTGCAGATATGATGAGCTTATCAGTCATGAACAATTTTTTTCCTTTCCATTTGTTATCAGATTAATATTGGTCGTGCGGAACATCCAAAAGTATTTGTGGTCGTTTATAGTTTGCAGCCATCTATTTGGTTAGATTTCTCATTGCTACCTGTTATACCATGAGAAATAAAGGGAGTAGCTTACTTTGCGCGTGTTAAAAGGTCTGTTGATGGTTTAGTGCCCAACTTTTCCTGACTTCTCAGTTCGTGAAGATTGAATACAGGTATATCCAGTGAAATGTTGGTTCAGCTCTAGCGTGTCGTATGGATTTCTAAATGAGAATAACATTTGGTTTCTTTTCCTCTCAGTCAAGTTGTTCAAATTCAACTTGTCCTAATTTTCTTGTTTTCTTATCAAGTTCTTTCTTTTAATTTGAAATCTTTGGTTTTTATTTTTATTTTACTTTTTCGTTGGATGGAGGGAGTGGTGGGCTTACAAGTATGTTGGGCAACAGGTTGCTTGGCCAATAGGCAACTAATGAAAAGTTAAATCCCCGTTAGTTGGTACTGATCAAGCACGTTAAGCTGAGACATCGCTTTAACATGTTTGAGGTCCTATGTCTTGTGGTAAAATGGCTTTTGGTTGGGATAGACAGAGAGCTACATAATGTTCGACGGAAGACTAAATAAAAAAAGTCGGCCGGGTGTCCTAAGCTCTTGCTCACTGACTCTCTTTAAGTATTAAGAAAAATCCGTTTCAATATACTTGCTAATGTGATTGTCAAATACCAATTTACATTGTATCTGGATCACTGAAACAAAATAAAGTGGGTGAACAGAGTGTCCGAACTCTGTAAATTTGCTTTACTGTACATGTGTAGCTTGAGATGATCTACATGCAGGCAGAACCATCGGAACTCATTCATACACTAATGAGATGAAAACAACATTTCTGTTGAGCAATTTGATGGAAAGTCCTTTAAGCTATCACCAGTACGATTATAATAAGCAGGATGACCCCAAATATCACCACCAACAAACAGCTCTGCAAAGAAAATTTCCGAAGCGTCAACTTTTCCCTCAAACTGAAGGCAAGGCATCAGCTAAATAGCTTAGGACTAGCTGCAATGTAGACATTTACCATAGACGAATTACATCGTTGGATTTTCGATGCCTTGGTGAGTTGCTGAGCAGCACGTGCAGTTGCATTATGAGAACTCTGAATATTGGAACTGATATCATCTAGAAGATGGGTTTAGGATGTTAGATCCATTAAGATAAGACATAGTTGGCAAACTTTGTAGTAAGAAGGACAAGGATGAAGAATCGAATAGAGATATTGGCTAACCGAGCATAATTCCTTGTTCATGGACCAATAACGCCAAATCCGTGAACATCTCATTCACTTCTCCAATCTGCTGTTGGATTTCCATTATTTCTTGCTCTCTTTCTTCGATGATGGCTTCATTGAGAAGAGTCTCATGTTCCAAGTGTACGAGCTCCTGTCTGTAATAAAGGGAAAAAGCCAGATTCCACTATGAGCAAATGATATATAATTATAAGAACTTTATGAAATTCATTTGTATAAGATAATTGAATTTACTTTCATCTTTTTTTTGATCCGCCAATATGTGGATAAGGGAAGGAGTTTTTATTAGAAGTGTCAGAATAAGAGTAAAAACAACTCGCTTTGCCATACTGAAACATGGTTGCTGAAACAGTAGTTTTTTAACATACATGATCAACCAACAGAACGGAAAACGATGCGTGCTTAACTTCCTCCTAACCTTTTGCATTCCAGAAGGATAACAGAACTGCTTTCGGGCCTAGCTGATGAACTTATCTGAAGCTCTTGACTTCTGCAAAATGCAAATGTAAGATGTCAAGATAAGATCACGTGCAAAGTTTATCCTCTGGCACCGTGAAATTGGGGGATGATGGTATAAGTGAATAAATAGTACTAACACCAATATTTGATCCTTATCAATGTCTTTTATAACTAGTCTGCAGGCTAAAGGGGAAGTGGAAATTCAAGTTCAACTTTGCAGAATTGTAAGCATGCAAGATGACAGACAAAGAAGAATTATTAGGAATTTTACCGGGATGGATTGATTTCCGGGGAAATGAAAGGAGTGTAAGCTGCTTCTTTCTGTGCTGCAAGTTGCTGTGCCTTCTGAAACTTTTTAACAACAGATTGGAAATCCTTAGCAAGCTTACCATTAGCAATCTTCCTGGTGGCCTGAAGTAAAAAAGAAAACATTACTTACAAGATCTAATACAAACCTTACAAGATCTAATACAAACTTTTAACTTCATCGAAATGGCAGGATATGCTCATGACACACAGAACCTTGACAGGCGCGGGTTCAGGAAAAATGCAATCAACCACTATCTTTTGACAGTTAACTTAGTAACACACTTTTTTTTTTTTATTGGACAAAATATAGAGATGGATTAAAAAGCAGTAGTTCTGGTTGCACTTAATTGTCCATATGCATTTCCCTGTATAACATCCTTCGATCTGACTTCTTTTTCTATTCTTAACCCAAAATTAAAAAACGAAAATAGAAACAGTCAAAATGGACATACACTAGATTGAGAATGTTGGTCAGATTCAATGGCTTGCTTAAGCTCAGCTGAAGTTTCTTTTATCAATTCGCCAATTTTCTGCCTTGTTGAATGGCTGCAGAAAAATCAACAAATAAAGCCTGTGAGTACTAGTAGCAGCGTAATGCCGCCGAGAGCTTAATCCCTGTGAGTGAGAACAAATTAAAGAGTAAAGGTCTTAACAGTTTGTGGCGGAATTGAAGAGTGTCCTTGGGAGATCCTAGTATATTAACGAGGCGTTGAAAAGTTGCGACACTCGTGTTGATTTGAAAAACAGAGGCTACTATGGACTGATGATGATCAGAAGCACAAGGGATTGTGATGGTTTTCTTTGTTTGTCGTCTCCATGAATATGATCCACCTCCTCCTTGAACATACAAACACCTCCATGAAGATTCAAGATCCTCAAAGCTCATTTCCGCCAACTAGATTGTGTGTATGTGTGTGTGAATGTGAAGGAGAGTTGGAAGGTGATTCTTGGGATGGAGAGTGGATTAATTGAAGCAGCGTTGAGAAAGAAATAAAAGGAGAAGCAACATTGTACTTAGGAGAGGCTGCTTTGGATTGAAAATGCAGTTTGCAAGAAAAAAAGCAGGGAAGCTGGGCGCTGTACCGTGAGTAAAACTACAGAGTACAAAAACGACAAATGAAGGAAGGTGCCTTACTGCCTTAACCTTACGCCTTTGCTAGTTCTTATATTCAGTTTGTCTTTGGTTTTATCGTTTAGTAAACCTTACAAGTGTCCTCCTTTTTAGAAACTAAGGGTGCACCAAACAGTATAGAAAACTAGGTTCTTTATCAGTTCCTACAATAAACAAACAGTAAGTGAAGAATACGCGATATTTACGTGAAAAATTCCATACTCAGGGGATTAAAAATCACGACCTACTCCAGTCGGATTTCAACTCCACTAAACTGAACAAACTTCGGATTACAACCTATTGCAATCTAGTAATTAAACTATTAATCAGTCACCTCTTACAATGACTATTGTAAGCCATTTGCAATAACTCTATTACTTGACTAACTCTAGTCAAAAAACCAAAATGATAATGGTTAAATAATGTCCTACAAAATACTTCTAGAAAGCCGTGTAGGAATACAAGTAAAGAACAAAAGACAAAGACACAACAAACTTAAGGACTCAAGACATCTTCAGTGTTGGGATTCGGTCCTTGGTTTGTAGCAGCTTTGTTCTTGAGTGCACCTGGAGGAAACTGAGGCGGATGGCACTTGAGATGATAGGTTTTTCAGATTATCAAATGTTAGGTCAAACCTTGTATAATGTTGTTTATATATGAGAGAGCATGTGTGAAGAGATAGGGATATTACATCTTTTGTCCTCTAGCAGCAGCGGACGCTGCACTACTGCCAGTCAGTATTGTGAGACAACATTTATAGCTGTAGAGTTGACTATATGATAGCCGAGGAACTGATTCTATATGTTCCCTTATCTGGTTTCTTGAGAGTTTGGCTAGATAATAGATCTTGTCTCAAAAGGCGCAAAGGAACTGATTGTATCAGGTTCCTATCTGGTTTCTCAATAAAGTTTGACAAATCAGCAAAACCATAATCTTATAACTCTCAATTTCCCTCTTTTTGATGATGACAAACTCATAATAGCTATTCCCCTTAGAACAGATTCCCAGCATGTTCCCCCTGCGAATCAGACACCTTCTCTTGAGAACTAGATTCATGTTATCCTGTTACTCCCCCATCCCCCCCTCCCCCTCCAATTATCTTCTCCCTTTTGGCATCATTGAAAAGAAGATACAATAAGCACATGCAAAAAGAAGGCCAATAACATTAACTCATCCCATTTGTGTGCACACAACATGGTCAAAAATAAAATACAAGAGATTAATATTGCATAAAATAGACAACAATTGCTCATTAAAGATAGGAAGAAAATAGAGTAACAACAGTACCAAACAACACAAATATTACAAATTTAACCACCTAAAATTTCATAGTCATTAATTTAACAGCACCAAAAAGAAAAAAAGGACGGGAGATGGATAGGACTGGAAAGGGGTTCAAAAGTAGGAGGCACTGGGTAGGAGGCAGAAAAGATTAGGGAGCAAAAGCCTTGAGGAGTTTGTGAACTCTTTCATTTGCAGTTCTTTGATAAGTGATTAGCTGCTCCTTTAGGTTCTCAACTTGTTTCTTCAACTCGGCATTCTCAGCCTCCAACCTGGAAATCTTTTCCCTCGGGAACCACTCTTAAACCAGGTTCATGAGTGAGCTTGGATTGCAGGATAGCATTTTCAGCCTTAAGTCTCTTAGTTTTTGCCGTGGCTGACTCTTGAGCATTAATCAGTTGGGAGATGGTTGAGTTGCTCCCCGCACCTCCTTTTTTCACCACACACTCACGTTCTTCCAGTGTGCTCATGATAAACATTTGCTTCCTGGTCCCACGGAAGCTTTTCCCAATGAAACCTCAAAATGCTCCAAGACCTTTGTAAGGAGGAACCCATAAGGAAGACCATGTTCCATCCATAAAGCCTGCCACCTTCAGCATGTGTTCAATCATGATTTCAGGAAGACTGATAGAAGTGAAAGAAGACAGTGCTTCGATAAGAACCAAATCCGCAATAGAGGTGATGGATATTCTCTCAGCCCGAGATAACACTTTATTCACCAGCTTAAATAACAACTGATACTCTGGCTTAAGAGCTTTCTTGTACACCCTTTCCCCGGACAGAGTCACTTCCTTTTTGATAATCAGCTTCTTAAAATCAGGGGAAACAGTTCCCTCCACTGTTCTTAGCCCATCTGTGGGCACTTCAAGAATCTCTCCAAGTGTGTTCTCATTCAGGACAAAATCCTTCCCATTAACCTTCAGACACAATGTAGCCCATCCACCACAAATAATCCAGCATAGAAACTTCGCACTTCCTCTTCTTATACCTTTGGATTTTGGGTTTAGATGGCTCCACTTTTGGAACTCTACGATTTCCACTAGCTCTCTCATTCCTACCTGTTGAACAATCTCAGGGTCAAAAACTCAACCCCATAGCACATTTGGTTTTTGAGATTGACTTTTCTTTCCAATTCAGACAACTCCACCCTTGCCCTTTTGGAGGAACCAGGTTCCTCGCTAGTACTCTTCCTCTTCCTCAGAGACTTCTTCTCATCTTTCTCCTTCTCCACTTCTTCTTCCTTCTCCACTTCATTAACCACTTCATTCTAAATTTCTTTTTCAGACACTGGTTTCTTTCTCTTAGTAGCATCACTCTTTTTTAAATTTTTCCTAACAAGGTGTTTCATTCGCAGGCTCCTCATCATCAACATCCACCACATCTGCTGGTGGCACCTCCTCCTCATCGACTAACCTATTTTTCACTAGTCTCCTTTTCTTCTTCTTTTCCTTATTAGCCTTAAGAGCATTATCAAACTCAGCGTTGCTCTACTACCTAGTAGTAGGGCGCTTGTGGGCAATGTTCTTTTTTGTCTTAGCACCACCCTTAGAAGCTAGAAAGCATATCACGGCTTGATCATTAGAATCAACCTCCTCACTTCCTGGAGAATTACAAACGACCCAGGTCTCATTTCTGAGATACTTAATTTCTAAAGGAACATAATGGGGAAATTGAAAGGGGACATGTCAATATTTTCCAAGGAAGGTTTTATACAACTTGGTGTCTCATCCCAAGTGGGAGCAGTGGACTCCTCTTGGGTAGAGAGATGGGGTCCCATAGTAGGTTCCCCGGTAGTACAAACAAGCACCTGTTCCCCTTGACTCATCTGTTCCCCCTCACCCTGCAGTTCCCCCTGATTCAGTAGTCCCCCCCTGAATACTTTCACCACTACCATTAGCTTTTGAGCCCTAAACAAAGCTTCCTCAACATCATGTTCCCTTTCAAGAAGAGTAGATTCCTTCTTGTGTATTTCACTCAGATTTTCTTCAACCTCCGTACCTACAACTTCTTTGTCAGTAGAAAGTGATAGAGGGTTACCTGATACAGTAGGAATACTCAGATGTGTCCCTCAACAACCGGTGTCTCATAAATCTCAGATGCAAGTGGTTCCACAAAAACACCATAACCCGACTGTTTCTCCCATCTTACTTCCTCTGTCACCGCGGGTTGACTAGATACTTCAACATCTTCATCGGGTTTCATAATTTCTTCTGTAGTTTGGAGAAATTGAGAAGTGGATATTGTTTGGTTTGAGTCAGCCTTCTCGGTAGGAGAAGAAGGAGAAAGAGATGAGACAAACTTTTTGAGAGTTTGACTTTTTCTATTTTGTTGGGGACCAGGACAAAAGATTTGGGAGGAGTAACAGTAGGGTTGGTTTCAATGGAGATTGGGGCTTTTATGGGTGAAGTGTTTGGCTTAGATCCAAATGGAGATATCACTTTAGATGGAGATGAGGCTGGAGTTGTCTTCAGACATTTTGGGAGACGGATTTTCTTGTTGAGTCATGTTTGATTTTTGTAGCAAGATACAAGAACAAGAGTGTTTGATAAAAGAGAGAAGGAGATGTTCTATGTTTGAAGTGAGGAAAGAGACAAAAATTTTAGGTTTATAAAATAAAAGGGGATCGGTTACAAATGGGTGTGAGAGAGGAATGGGTCAACTGTTCGATTTAGAAATGATGTAACATTTGGGCTTAAAGGAAATTAGAAGAGGCGGGAACAAAATAATAACGGGAACTACTGACCTGAGTCATAGGAACTAGGTTCCTTGACAGTCTTTTGAAAATGCGAGCAAAAACTTCTAAATGTGCAATACCATTTGTCGCTTGTTTTTTCCTGAATGTGTCATGCGTGTCTACTTGTAACAGTATAAATTTGAGATAGATGTCGCCAGAAATCACTTTTTAGTAAAGTATCTTTTCTTCTTTACATAGCCAATTATCGAGGGACCATGTCCTTAGTTGAGCTTGATTAACCCCAACTCCAAACGATTTCTCTCAAAATGTTCTCTGCTTAGTTGCTTGGTGAATATATATGCTACCTGGTCCTCCGTCTTACAGAACTTCATACAGATAAGATCCTTTTCAACATTGTTCCTCAAGAAGTGACGTCGCACATCGATGTGCCTTGTCCTCTTGTGCTGCAGGCACTTGTGTCATCACACTGTAATGACACACAATCCATAAATACACCAAAGTCTTTAAGTTGTTGCTTGATCCAAAGCAGTTGTGCAACAAGAGGCAACAACTGTTGACGACCAACTTTGACCCTCCTCTTTAAAATTAAATTATTTATACATAATAATTTTTAATAAATGTGGTAAACTTATTTTCTAATCAATAATACCTATTTTCATATAGATATAATAGGAATAGTAATTAATAGAGTTAAATTAATAATTTAATATTATATAATTATAAAATATATTATCCTTACTATTTTGAAATTATTAAAATAACCTCTATATTTTGATACCCAAATTTTACAATTAATTTAACAAAGTATCCTTTGTTTCTTAATTAACTCGCTTATTATTTAAATTAATCTGAAATTAGTTTCATAATTTAGTAAATAAAGTATTTAATAAATAATTAGTTAATTACTGTGATTTATAGTGTATTTAATGATTATATTTTTATCATATTTAATTATAATTAATGAAGTTTAATTAAATTAATTTTAAAGGGATTAAAAGATTAAAAGGCTTCAAGTGCAAATGCCTAATTAAACACAATATGGCCATTTGTTAAATCAAAACCGGCCCAATTACTAGCCCAATACACCCTTTGACTTGGTCCAGATCCACCTCTCTCTTTCCATGTTGGCAATCCACCCCCACCCACGCGAACCAACCAAAACCCGCCATGTAAGCTCTCCAATGTCACTCACATAAGAAACACACATGCATATGAACCGTTGATCCATTTGATCGACGATCTACATTTAATCTCTAATTTTCTTTTAATTTCTAACGCTTACCAAATCTCATCCTAGCCTTTGGATTACAATAATCCTACGGTCATCGTTTTGTCCCATATTAATATTTTTATCAATATTAATCCACCAGAAAACTGTTAGTCTTATTATGTGATTGAATACCATATTTTGCTCTCATATGTCACGACTCAATTCCCACTATAGGCCGTGACAGCACCGAACGTCGTCACTAGGCAAGCCAACAGTGAACTATCCATGTAATTGTTCATTTTAATATTTTAAAGCCATAGATTTTCTTTAATAAGAGAACGATTAATAGGTGATTGTAATAATGCAAAGCATGACATAAACGAAAGAGTGAAGTAGTGAATTTAATAATCAAAAATCATGAAATATCTACTAGAATCTCCCAAAACCCGATGTCACAAATGTACGAGCAAACTAGTAGAATATACAAAACCTCATATACTACTGTCTGGAGTAAGATAGACAAAAAAATAAATGCAACAGAGACTCCGAGCGCTGCAGAACGACATAGAAAGCAGCTCATCACTAAGTCTCCGGGTAGCAGGAGTACGCGCCTTTGTAGCTGCCAGATGCGCCTGCCTCAGATCCTGCACGATTAGGGCAGAAGTGTAGCATGAGTACATAAACATGTACCCAGTAAGTATCTAGTCTAACCTCGAAGAAGTGGTGACGAAGGGTCGACATTGACACTTACAAAAGGTCAATGAATAAAGTGCAGAAATTTAAAATAGGCATGGAATACATCGGTAATAACGAAATAATGAACAATAAGTAAGTGATTCTTTAACTAAATGTCAATTAAAAATATCCAACTATCACCTACTAATTTCAACAAATAAGAGCCATCGAGTAATTATAAATTCCCAAGTCATGGAAAAAATATCAAGTATAATCGAGCTCCGAGCAATATTACGCACGATTTATGCCAAGGTCGTACAGCCTGATCCAGAATAGTGTCTACACTGCCGAGGCTCGACTGGCGCGAACCATAGATGCATCTATTATACTGCCGAGGCGTTCGGCTCGATTCACAGAAAAAGAGAAAATACACAACGAATTCCGATTAATAGCTACTACATAAGAATAACACTCAAGGAAGGTATAATTTCCACCAACAACCAAGTAACCCACCCAAAACTCAAAGTAGTGAAACTCAGTCTTTAAAAATCCTTTATCCCATTTCAAATATAAATTAAGTAATTAAACTAACAAGTTGGGTACAGATAAAACAACTAATACATGGTAGAGTCCTACAATTACAAGGACATAAGCATGATATTTTTAGCTACATGCAGACTCTTGTCACATTGTGCGCACGTAGCACCCAAAAATATTAACAAACAATCATTTATAGCACCTACGGGAAAATAACCCTCTTACAAGGTTAGACAAGAGACTTACCTCATTTTAAGTTCTCTTCCCGATCCACAATTCATACTAAAGCCTCAAATCGGTGCCACACAATCCGAAACTAGCAAAATATTGTATAAATTAATCAATATATCCTCAAAAGTTTATAATTTAACTATTAGAGTAATTACCCAACCCAAATTGAAAGATTCTAAAAATTCACCCCAGGCCCACATGCTCGGGTTCCGAAAAATTTTGTATATAAAGTTACTCATAACCTTACGAACAATAATATATAATTTCTACTCATTTTCATAATAATTTTCGTGGCCTAATCCCATTTTAATCAAAACCTAGGTTTTTCAACAAAATACTAAAATTTTTCTACAATTTTTCTGTTAAGATCTACCCATAATCTATATATTAAACTCACATTGGTGTAAAATACACTTACCTGAATATGCTAGGTGAGAATCCCTCTCTAAAAATCTCCAAAATCGGTCAGAAGATGAGAGAAATGAACAAAAGAGGCTGAAGTCCAATTTTTAATAAAGTCTCTGCCCAGCGATCCTTCTTCTCAATCGCGGAAGAGGCCTCATGATCGAGAAGGCAAATTGCCCAGGCCCCAAAAAATGTACCTCGCGAATGCGAAGAAGGCCCCGCAATCGCGAAGGCTTTCCTGACCAAAGCTTCGCAAATGTGGCCCTACCTTCGCGAACGCTAAGAGCAATTGGCCAGCGCCCCCCTCCCCCCAGACCCAACTTCTTCTACATGAACATGGGCACAAGTATGTGAACGCGACGAACAATGGCCTAGAGCATCGCGATCGCAAGCTACTCTTCGCAAACACGTAGAGCAAAACCTCCCCCAGTCCCATTCTTTCATCGCGAACGCGAGGAAGTCTCCGCGTTCGCGAAGAAGGAAACTAGAACCAACAAGTGTAGCAGTTTTGGACTTAGCTCCAGGCGGTCCAAAACACACCCGAGCCATCCGGGACCCCGTCCAACTGCACTAACAAGTCCATAAACATAATACGGACCTTCACAAACCCTCGGAACACGTAAAACAACATCAAAACTAAGAATTGCACCCCAAAATCAAATCGAATCAACTTTTGAACTTCAAACTTCTCAACTAGCTCTAAACGCGCCGAATCATACTTATACTACTCGGAATCACCCCAAAATTTGCTTACAAGTCATAAATCACCATACGGAACTATTACCAGGTTCAAAATCCCAAACAGACCTCGATAACTCCAAAGTTTACTCCAAACCAAATTTAAAGAACTAGAAAACCTTTAATGAACCAACTTTCAACATTGAGCGCTGAAATGCTCCCGGATCACCCAAAACCCGATCTGAGCACATGCCCAAGTCCAAATCATCATACAAACCTATTGGAACTGTCAAATCCCGATTCCGAGGTTGTTTATTAAAAATGTTGACTCAAGTCAAACTTGGCTATCTTAGGCTACTATTAAGGAACCAAGTGCTCTGATTTCGACCTGAACTCTTCCAGACCCATGTCAACCATCCCCACAAGTCATAAAATAGTAAAGGCACATGCGAGGAGTCTAATTAGGGGAACATGTATCTAGAAAGTAAAACAATCGGTCAAATCGTTACTCCTACTATTAAACAAACGTTCTTCCTCGAACGGGTCTAGAATCATACCTGGAGTGCTGAATAGGTGTGGATATCTGCTCAGCATGTCCTCTTCGGTCTCCCAAGTCGCCTCCTCTACTGGTTGACCCCTCCACTGGACCTTTACCGTAGAAATCGTCTTAGACCTCAACTGGCGAACTGATCCACTCCCAATCCACACCCAAAAATGAGTGGAAGAGGTCATTGGAAGAATAGTACCCAACTATGAGTCGGGGTCGATATTATCAGGGAGCTAACAATGGGTGTTAGAGTGTATACTTGATTGCGTGAAGACGAAACAACTTAAATATACTTCTAATCAAGTTGGTTTTGGTAATTACTTCTATAAACTACACTATCAATGCTCAATTAGAGAAATGAAACTAGAAATTGACTAATTGTTTTTGGTTGTTTTCAAATAGGTAAAAAGCCTAGGGATGTAACGTTCTCCTAATGGGTTAATTACGTTAACACTTGTTTTATTGATTGGGGTGTATTATAGCTCTCAACATCTAAGTTTCCCACTAAATGCCTCTCGGTCATAGAGTGATTTTGCCCAATTTGGCTTTCTCAAGCCCAAACGGGTATGAAGCTAAATAGCTGATATGAGCTCAATTCGGGTTTTCCCTATCTCTAGTTCAAACCCTTTAATTAGGCTAGTCAAATCCTTAACTAGCGCAATTTCTTTTTAGCCAAGTTTTCCTAGATTAGGTACCTCTTTCTCAAGTAAAGACCAAGTCAAAAAAGCATGAATCTATGTTTGCAACCACTAATTCTAAAATTAAAGCATGAATAAGGCTAAATAACAAACACCCAATCATAAACAAGCATTAAATTAAATACCCATAAGGTTTACATACTAGGATTGGGTGACAACCCTAGTAAGTATCTAGCTACTCGTAGTAGAATATGAAGAAAACAAAGAAAAAACACTAATTAAAGCCATAATATAAAATTAAAATGATAAACTATGATGTTTTTGTCCAAATTGATCACAAATTACCCAAATGGTAAACTACGATGGCTACAACTAAGAAAACTTCAAAACTTGACCTAAAAAGTGATTCCTGTCTATTTATAGTGGCCAAAATTCGCTGACAAAAATGCCCTTCGGGAGGTTTTGCGGCCGCACAATTCCATGTGCGGTCCGCACATTGCTTGAGTCTGCAGGAGGATAAATTCTGCAACTGTAGAATTTGATCTGCGGCTGCACTTCAGCTTCTGCGGCCGCACAATTCATGTGCGGTCCGCACTTCAGGCGAGGCATCAATCTTGGTCATTTTGCACACTCTCTGAACTTTTTGAATTCTTGTTAGTGCGACCACATTCTGCGGCCACACAAATTGTGTGCGGTCCATACTTCTCTTCATTTCATCTCTCAGCTTCAACAACAGATCTGTGGCTGCAAGGAGAATTCTGCAATCCGCACTTTCTTCTGCGGCCGCAGAAATACTTCTGCGGATCGCACTTTTGGTCTGCTGCACCCCTTCTTGTCTTGTGAGCCAGGACACTCCTTTTTGAGTTGGATTTCTTCATTTGAGGCCAAATCTCCAACATTCCTGCAATTTGCAGACTTTCATTAGTTTTGGGAACATAAATCAACACTTTTGGACTCAAACAAAAGTAAAAAGGTACTAATGAGTGGTCAAAATCCACATTTATCACGAACCTGCCTGTCAACAATGGCAACTGGCTCCTCCTTATAACCCAAGCTCTCATCTAGACAACCGTGTTGTAGTCTAAAACATGCGACCTGTCGACATGATACTTCTGGAGCATAGACACGTGGAAAACGAGATGAACTCATGATAGACTGGGAGGCAAGGCAAGCTCATAAGCAACCTACCAAACTCGCCTCAACACCTCAAATGGGCCAATAAACCTTGGGCTCATCTTGCTCTTTTTCTCGAACCTCATGATTCCCTTCATCTGCGAGACTTTCAAGAGAGCCTTCTCGCCCACTATAAATGATAAATCACGCGCCTTCTGATCCGCGTAACTCTTCTGTTTGGACTGTGCTGTGTGAAGTCACTCCTGAATCATCTTTACCTTTTCCAAGGCATCCTTTACTAAATCAGTGCCATCTAACCAAGCTTCTCTGGGCTCAAACCATCCGATGGGCGAACGACATCGCTGACCATATAAAGACTCAAATGGAGCTATCTCGATGCTGTTGTGATAACTGTTGTTATAAGCAACTCGGCCATAGGCAACAATCGATCCCATTGCCCTCCAAAGTCAATCACACATGCTCTGGGCATATCCTCCAGGATCTGAACTGTCCTCTCCGGCTACCGGTAGGTGTGCGGATGAAAGGCTATACTACTCTCCAGAAATGCGAAGTGAACTGATGGCATCTATCTAAAATGATGGAAACGGGCACACCATGCAACCAGACAATCTCCTGAATGTAAATCTAGGCCAACCTCCTTGACGAGTACGTAGTCATCACTGGAATAAAGTAGACTTGGTCAGCCTGTCGACAATGGCCCAAACGGCATCAAACTTCCTCAGCGTCCGCGGCAACCCAACTATGAAATCCATAGTGATGCGCTCCCATTTCTGCTCCGGTATAACCATCTGCGGATGTAGGACACCTAGCCTCTGGTGCTCATACTTAACCTTCTAGAAATTTAGGCATCTCGCTACATACTCGACTATGTCTTTCTTCTTCCCAGCCGCCACCAATAATGCTGTCTCAGGGTGCGATACATCTTCTTAGCACCTGGATGGATAGAATACCGAGAACTGTGTGCCTCCTCTAGAATCTTCTCTCTCAATCCATCAACATTAGGAACACATAGGTGACCCTGGAGTCGTAGAACACCATCTTCACCGATAGTAACCTCCTTGGCACCACCCTTTAGTACTGTCTCCCTAAGAACCAGCAAGTGCAGATCATCATACTGACGAGCTTGATCTGCTCAAATAATGAAGACTGAGCCACAACGCATGCAAGAACTCGACTGAGCTCTGAAATATCCAACCTCACAAGTCTGTTAGCCAAGGACTGAATGTCCAAAGCCAATGGCCTCTCCTCTGCTGAAATGAATGCCAAACTACCCATACTCTCGGCTTTCTGATCAAGGCATCCGCAACCATATTCGCCTTGCCCAGATGATAAAGGATGGTAATATCATAGTCCTTCAGTAACTCAAGCCACCTATGCTGCCTCAAATTAAGATCACTTTGCTTGAAAAAATGCTGCAAGTTGCGATGATCAGTGTAAACCTCACAAGACACCCTATAAAGATAATGACTCCACATTTTGAGAGCATGAACTATCGTGGACAACTCCAAATCATGTACGGGGTAATTCTTCTCGTGGGGATTCAGCTGACTTAAGAATATGCAATAACTCGCCCCTCCTACATCAATACACAACCCAGACCAATGCGCGAAGCGTCACAATAGACAGTATATATCACTGAACCGGAAGGCAACACTAACACCGGTGCTGTAGTTAATGCGGTCTTGAGCTTTTGAAAGCTCGTCTCGCAATCATCGGACCATCGGAATGGAACACCCTTCTGGGTTAATCTAGTCAAAGATGCCGCAATAGATGATAAGCCCTCCACGAACCGACGATAATAACCTACTAACCCCAAGAAGCTCCTGATCACGATCGCTATGGCAGGACGAGGCCAACTTTGGACTGCCTCGATCTTCTTGGGATCTACCTTAATAAGCTCACCTGATACAACATGCCCCAAGAATGCCACAGAATCTAACTAGAACTTGCACTTGGAGAACTTAGCATATAACTTCTGTTCCCGCAAGGTCTGAAGCACAACTCTCAAATGCTACTCATGCTCCTCCATACTACGCGAGTAGATCAATATGTCATCAATAAAGACAATGACAAATGAGTCAAGATATGGCCTGAACACCCGGTTCATCAAATCCATAAACGCCGCCGGGGCGTTGGTCAAGCCGAAGGACATCACTACAAACTCATAGTGGCCATATCTAGTCTGGAAAGCCGTCTTCCGAACATTCGAAGCATGAATCTTTAGCTGATGATACCCAGATCTCAAGTCGATCTTAGAGAACAACCTGGCGCCCTGCAACTGGTCAAACAAATCATCAATACGTGGCAACATGTACTTGTTCTTAATGGTAACTTTGTTCAACTAGCAGTAATCAATGCATATCCGCATAGTCCCATCCTTCTTTCCACAAACAACATTGGTGCACACCAAGGCAACACACTCGGCCTGATGAACCCCTTCGCTAGCAACTCCTTAAGCTGTTCTTTCAATTCCTTCAACTCTTTCAGAGCCATGCAGTATGGTAGAATAGAGATAGGCTGGGTACCTGACGCCAAATCAATACATAAATCGATATCATGATTTGGTGGCATGCCTGGTAGATCATAAGGAAACACATCGGAGAACTCCTGCACCACGGGCACTGAATCAATCGTGGGAGTCTCAACAGTAGTATCCCGAACGTAAGCCAAATAAGCCAAACAAACCTTCTCAACCATATGCCAAGCCTTTAATAAAGAAATAACCCGGCTGGATGTACTGATAGATGAACCCCTCCACTCCAATCTAGGAAACTCTAGCATCACCAAGGTAACAGTCTTAGAATGGCAATCAGGAACGACATGGTACAAAGACAACTAGTCCATGCCCAGTATGACCTCAAAGTCGGTCATGTCAAGCAACAGAAGATCCTCTTTGGTCTCATAACCACAGAAAGTCATAATACAGGACCGGTAAATCTGACCCACAATAACATAACCGCCCACTAGCGTGGACACATATACAAGAGCACACAAGGACTCACGAGAAACACCCAGAAAATGAGCAAATAGAGATGAAACATATGAATACGTGGACCCTGGATCAAATAGTACCGAAGCATCCCAACCGCAGACAGAAATAATACTTGTGATCACGATGGCTGAGGCTACTGCATCTGATTTGGTTGGAAAGGCATAGAACCTAGATGGAGCACCACCTGATTGGCCTCCACCCGTAGGGCGACCCCTACCCACCTACCCTCTATCTCTAGCTGGCTAGGCGGCTGGTACGACAGCTGGTGCGGTGATCATGGGCTGATGGCCATGCTGTACTGCCTTGCCCCGAAGTCTGGGGTAGAATCTCCTCACACGACCAAGCTCTCCCACTCATAGCAACCTCTCGGTGCGTAAGATGACTGACCCTGTGGACCTGAACACCCACCGGAAGAACCCTGAATAGCCGGTTGACAGTAGGAGCTCTATGGAATGGCCTTGAAATAGGGCTGCATTGTAGCACCCCGAGAAGGCGGTAGTGCTGAATACGTGGGCCTGCTAGACTGGCCCCTCACAAACTGACCTCTGCCCCTAGATGGAGCACCACTGAACCCTTAAGAATATCGAGGCTGCTTTTCTCTCGGTGCCTGCTTTCGGCCCTGCTGGCGAATACCCTCGATCCTCCGGGATATCTCCACAACCTGCTCGTATGGAGTCCCCATCTCAATCTCTCGGGCCACAGTTACCTGGATACCATAGTGCAAGCTCGCAATAAACCTCTGTACTCTCTCTGCATCGATGGGGAGTATCATAAGTGCATGACGAGATAACTCAGGGAATCTCACCTCATAATCGGTCACAAATATCTGACCCTGCTGGAGCTGCTCGAACTGATCCCGTAACTCTTCCCTTTGAAAGGGTGGGATATGTCTCTCCAAAAAGAGATGTGTGAACTTATCCTAAGTCAAGGGAGCAGAACCTGCTGGTCTGCTGAGAAGATAGGACTGCCACCATCTACGATCCCTGCCCTCCAGCTGAAAGGTGGTGAAGTCTACCCCGTGGGACTCCAATACCCTCATGTTGTGCAGTCTATCCCTAGAGCGATCAATAATCCCCAGTTGGGGTCCTCATGTCGCTTACCGCCAAAGGTAGGAGGATGTAGCCTAGTCCATCTATCTAATAGCTTCTGCGGCTCGCCGGTTGCAGCTGATATGGGCTCTGGTATAGCTGTTGTAACTGGCTGAGCCCGCCCGTAGATAGTGCACCCGAGGTCTGATATAAGGCAGCAGCATGTCTTGGCGCCTAAGCGGTAAGGGTCTGTGCTCCCCCTCTCTCCTGAGTGTGGCTGGATCCGCTGGAAATAAACAACCTACGTCATAGATTCCATGAACCACAGCATATGACCCATGACCTCCTAAAATCCCGGTGCGGACATGAAATCCGTTGGGGCCGGCTCAGCTGTAGGCACCTCGCCCTGATCCTCAATAATAAGATCCTCTACTGGATTCACTAGTGGCACAACAGGAACAACTCTGGGACGGCCTCGTCCTCTGGCAGGAGCTGGAGCACTCCCTCGGCCTCTAGCAACAGGGGGAGCAACTCCTCCACCGTCGGGTACATCTGCCGCGTGCGTTCTCACTATGTGTGAGAGAATAAGAGAAAGATACTTAGCACAACATCAACTGCACGATAGGAGATGAAGAAAGAGAAGTTTCCTAACACCCTATAGCCTCTCAAAGATAAGTACGGACGTCTCCGCACTAATCCGCAAGTCTCTATTTGGCCCACTTATGACTCGTAAGACCTATGTGAACCTAGAGCTCTGATACCAAGCTGTCATGACCCAATTTCCACAATAGGCCGTGATGGCATCCAATGTCACTGCCAGGCAAGCCAACAGTGAACTATCCATGTAATTGTTCATTTTAATATTATTAAAGCCATTGATTTTATTTAGTTAGAGAAAGATTAATAGGTGATTGTAATAATGCAAAGCATGAGATAAACGAAAGAGTGAAGTAGTGAATTTAATAATCAAAAACCATAAAATATCTACTAGAATCTCCCAAAACCCGGTGTCACAAGTGCACGAGCAAATTAGTAGAATATAGAAACCTCCTATACTACTGTCTCGAGTAAGATAAACTGAAAAATAAATGCAACAAGAAGACTTCGGGCACTGCGGAACGGCATTGAGAGGAGCTCACCACTAAGTCTCCAGGTAGGGAGGGTATGCACCTGTGTGGCCTCCAGATGCGCCAGCCTCAGATCCTGCACGATTAGGGAAGAAGTGTAGCTTGATTACATAAACATGTATCCAGTAAATATCTAGTCTAACCTTGAAGAAGTAGTAACAAGGGGTCGACATTGACACTTACTAAGGGTCAATAAATAAAGTGCAGAAATTATAAATAGGTACGGAATACATCAGTAATAACGAAATAATGAACAATAAGTAAGTGGTTCTTTAACTAAATATCAATTAAAAATCTCCAACTTTCTCCTACTAATTTTAACAAATAAGAGCCATCAAGTAATTATAAATTCCCAAGTCATGGAAGAAATACGGGGCATAATCGGGTTTCAAGCAATATCACGCACGATTTATGCCGAGGTCGTACGGCCCAATCTAGAATAGTGTGTACACTACCGAGGGTTGACCGGCGCGAACCATAGATGCATCTATTATGCTACTGAGGCATTCAACCCGATCCACAGAAAGAGAGAGAATACTCTATGAATTCCGATTAACGGCTGCTACATAAGAATAAAACTCAAGGAAGGTATAATTTCCACCAACAACCAAGTAACCCGCCCAAAACTGAAAGTAATGAAACTCAGTCTTTACAAATCCTTTATCCCATTTCAAATGTAATTTAAGTAATTAAACTAACAAGTTGCGTACAGATAGAACAAGTAATACATGGTAGAGTCCTAAAACTACTTGGACATAAGTATGATTTTTTTAGCTACACGCAGACTCTCGTCACATTGTGCGCACTTAGTCACCAAAAATTATTGGCAAACAATCATTTATTGCACCTACGGGGAAAATTCTCTCTTACAAGGTAAGGCAAGAGACTTACCTCGTTTCCAAGCTCTCTTCCCGGTCCACAATTCAGACTAAAGCCTCAAATCGGTGCCACACAATCCGAAACTAGCCAAATATTGTATAAATTAATCAATATATGCTCAAAAGTTTATAATATAACTATTAGTGTAATTACCCAACCTAAATTGGAAGATTCCTAAAATTTACACTCGGGTCCACGTGCCGGGATTCTAGAGACTTTTGTAAATAAAAGTTACTCATAACCTCACGAACATGAATATATAATTTCTACTCAATTCCATTATCATTTTCGTGGTCTAATCCCATTTTTATCAAACCTATGTTTTTCAACAAAATAACAAAAATATTCTACAATTTTCATGTTAAGATCTACCCATAATCTATGTATTAAACTCACATTGTGTAGAATACACTTACCTCAAGATGCTAGGTGAGAATCCCTCTCTGAAAAGCTCCAAAATCGGCCACAAGATGAGAGAAATGAACAAAAGAGGCCAAAGTCCCATTTTTAATAAAGTCTATACCCTTCGATCCTTCTTCTCGATCGCGGAAAAGGCCTCGCGATCACGAAGGCAAACTGCCCAGGCCCCAGAAAATGTACATCGCGAATGAGAAGAAGGCCCCGCGATCGCGAAGGCTTGCCTGACCAAAGCTTCACGAACGCATCCCTACCTTCGCGAATGCGAAGAGCAATTGGCTAGCGCACATCCCCCCCTCCAGACCCAACTTCTTCTAAGCGAATGCGAGCATAGGTACGCGAACGCGATGAACAATGGCCTAGAGCATTGCGATCATGAGATCCTCTTCCTGAGCGCTTAGAAGAAAAACTCCCCTAGTCCCATTCCTTCATCACAAACACGAGTAAGTCTCCGCGTACGCGAAGAAGGAAACTAGAACCACCAAGGCAGCAGTTTTGAACTTAGCTCCAGGTGGTTTGAAACACACCCGAGCCTCCTGGGACCCCGTCCAACTGCACCAAAAAGTCCATAGACATAATACAGACCTGCTCGAACCCTCGGAACGCATAAAACAACATTAAAACTAAGAATCACACGGCAAATCAAATCAAATCAACTTATGAACTTTAAACTTCTCAACTAGCTCCAAACGCGCCGAATCATACTTATACTACTCGGAATCACTCCAAATTTTGCGTACAAGTCACAAATCATGATACGGATCTATTTACAGACTTAGAATCCCAAACGGACCTCGACAACTCAAAAGTCTACTCTAAACCAAATTTAAAGAACTAGAAAACCTTCAATGAACCGACTTTCAACATTTTGCGCTGAAATACTCCCAGATCACCTGAAACCCAATTCGAACACATTCCCAAGTCCAAAATCATCATATGAACCTACTGGATTCGTCAAATCCCGGTTCCAAGGTTGTTTTAAAATATTGACTCAAGTCAAACTTGGCCATCTTAGGCCACTATTAAGGAACCAAGTGTTCCGATTTCGACCCAAATCCTTTCAAACCCAAGTCAACCATTGCCGCAAGTCATAAAACAGTAAAAGTACATACGGGGAATCTTAATTAAGGAAATGAGGATCTAGAAAGAAAAATGACCGATCAGGTCGTTACATCATATGTTAGTCTTATTATTAGAACTAATGGTTCCCTGCTAATCTTCAACCATTCAAATGTTAGCTTGTTATCTTATGTTAAAGAACTTAATGAACTCCACTATGTAAGCATTACCTAAAGTGATTAACCTAAGTTTTAATGAATTTCTATGGTTAGTTTACAGGCTGTGGTGATTCTATGTGTATTCTTTTAGCTATTACTATATTTACTAGCCTAGTTTAAGCCATGTCCTTAATTTTTCCTTTAAAAGTCTTGTTAAGAGTTATACTTGTTGCATCTGTGCCATGTTATCTCTCGAATTAACAATGCTGTTAATATATCTAAACCGAAATTCATCATGATACCAATAGTATCACACTTAATCTATTTGCCTGGATTGATTGATCTGCTACTAGAACCATGTCTACTTAATACATGTAAAACTGGCTTGTTCTTATGATTTGAACATCTGTAATGAACATAATAGTATGGTTTTAGATTATCTGCTCATCTGCTATATGTAGTCCTTTTGAAATATCATTGTGTACATATTCGAGTATCCTCTGTTAAGCCTTCACACCTAGGTGTTTTGTTAACAGACTTCCTGTTTTTCTTTCATTTAAGAGATTCTCATGCTTGTGCTCTCATACTCTTCACTTAAAATTGTGTTATCCTATAAAGAAGAAGCTGAATCTTAATAGCTTAACAACATAGAATTTGGAATGCAAGGTTAGTTGTTATCACTTATGAACTTAAGGAAAACTCATTGATGTTTGCTTGCCATGTTTGATTGAACACTGCACTATACTTGGCTGAATATCTTGGCTCTTAATAACCTAATGTGAATCTGGATAGGGAACCTGATAAGGTAGTTATCATGCTACTAAGTTTGGATTAGATTAAGATTGGCCTTCTTTCCTATATAAGTACCTCTGTTGGTGTTGTTGCTCTTTAGGAAAATCTGAAAAGGACTATTAGTCCCTGTACCTAGTAGAGTGAGGACTTAACTACAGGTGTGGACTTTTGATTGTCCTGAATATAGTTTAAATGGTTGTTGAGGTACTGTGAATTAATTATGGACTCCTGTAAGCTTCAAATTGCCAACATAACCAAAGAAGTCAAAATGCATGCTTTCCCTACCTTTAGGATCACTTAAACTCGTATCTCAAACTTGGGATAGTCTACTAATGGTTGCTCTGAAAATCTCCCTATTCTGCACCTATGATTAATCTCTCTTAATGTTCTAATACATGCTATGAATGAATGCTCAACATTCATGGCCACTATTAATATCTACAGTGATTGACCTTAGTATTCTGAGTTTTGATTCTAAGGAAAATGGTGTGATTCTTTATGTGCTTATATCCCTGCATTCTGTATAGCACCTGAACTTTGTACTTTTGTGCCTGCTGCTATCGACTGCTAAGTGGATGCCTCATTTGTGTCTATACCTTAGGGGAAGAGTGAGTATGAGTGACCAAGGGTATTTGGGTCGGGACCTAGTTTATGGTTGAGGTGTCCTTCCCTGACACAAGCACTGCTCGGGGACCTTAAGACCCTTGTAAACTCTGAAGTGCTAGGGGTTCCAAGAGTACCTTGTCCATGAATGAGGTTTTATCCTAAGCTCTCGGTCATTAATTCTCATTAGTCCTCTTAGGATTAATGCAAATAAAAGTTGGCATTAGTGTTTATTGGTCCCAGTCTTGTCTCTTTGGACCTTGTGATATTTTATTGCAATCTTAGTCATATTTATTTATTTCAGTTTATTTTGTTGGGCCACATATGGACTTCACTAATTGCTTTCAATTTCTTCATGCATGAACTCAATTTGGGCCTATCGAGCCCCAATATGGAACTTAAGCCCATTGTCGTGAACCTGGATTGCTGTGTCCCTATTGTGTCTGCTGGTTGTTCATGAGATCTTGGGCCTGCTTAAACTCTAAGCCCAAAAAATCACGAGTCCAGCTCTTTAGTCTTGTCCCTTTTAAATTCAGTACGTTAAGTTGCTATTGATGACCTTTAATACCTTTGATTGTGTAGGAAACATAGCAAAGTAAACCCTATAGGAAAAACAATAAAATAGAATCTGAGTTCATGCGTCATGATTATTAAAGTGTTTTCAATTTTCCTAACAATGTAAGATTTCACTTCTATTAACGCTAACCACCTTTCATTGAAGCTTTCAAGTTTTAAAAAATTTGAAAAGGCACAATTTACGCTTATGAAAAGATTCAAAATTGAACGGATATTCTACGAAGCTGGTTTTCAACCAAATAGAATCAACAAAGCTGCTCATTATGAACAAATGACTTTGAAGAATTTTCTCCAAAAGATGGTTTCGGTTTGAAATAGGTTCTTCGTAGGCTTACCCATAACATGTTTTTGCTTTCACTAAGTTACACAAATGGCCATCTTGTTTTTCAAAGTTCAAAGTGTTTAAAACATAGCTACATTTTATAAGTCTTTTCAATTTTGTAGATGTAAAAATTTCAATAGATGTTTTTTACGAATTACAAACTTTATAAAACCTATGTTCTCTTTTCAAAGTATCTATACCACTTTCGTTCGAAATAGTAGACTTTAAATAAGACATAGAATAGGCCACAAATTCTAAGCACTAAACTAATTAAAGTATAGACCCTTAATTCCCTAGCTCAGGTAGTTTTTATGGGGTGCCTAACACCTTACGTTAGAAGAACAAGAACCCTTACCTAAATTTCACCAGTTAGCAGACTAATAGGATAATAATAAATAAATAGGTACCCTAGTATACCTTTAAATATTAGGTGGTGACTCTTTTCATCAACAACATGGAAACCACTAGTTGAATTTTGTTTTGACTCGTGCAAAATAGGGTGAAACAACATGGAGACTCTGCAGGAGAATTCACACTTAGGTTTTGACCTTAGCAGACAGACTAGAACTGGAATTTAGGGATGTATGTTTATATGCTGCTTTAACTGTGCTTAGCTTTGCATATATGTGCTTTCTTGTCTTGCTTGTTTATATCTCTGTTAACCTATCAAACATGTACTTATTTGCCTACTTTCAAAATGATTTAGTTTCAGAGAACGGCTTTTTCAGGTCAACTGAAATAATGTCTCGTAATATTCAGTCCAACTCTAAGAATTAGGAAACACTCTACTCTAGCAAGCATAGGTCATATTGCATAAACCTTAGGTGAGTTGGTCTTTGGCATCAACTCACAATTAGGAAAGCCACCCTAATATCAATGGGTCATGCACCCAACGACATGCCTTTTGTGGAACAACGAACCAATCCAGATGAGACGCTAAAGATATAGCGCACGCACTTGCCAAATCCCTTTTACCTCTTCAGATGGAAATCAACCACAACATTCTCGAAATCAATATGGTCATGGGAGCGCCATACAAGCTAAAGAAATGGTGGAGGAACATCTGCCGGGATCATGGAGATGAGACTAGGACACACTTGGGAGCATTGACCACTTTAATGAACATCTGGGCTGACAAAGTCCTTACTAGATTGCTGATAGAACTTTGGGATCCAGCTGAAGTGGTTTTCAGCTCGTCGACTATGAATTGGTACCAACGTTGGAGGAAGTCACTAGCTTCACAGAGTTGCCGTTTGCCGGGAGAAAGCCTTGCGAGATCACAGATTTCTTCATGCATTAGGTTTGACAAACAATAGGAATTTGAGAAACATCGAAGATGGGTGGGTGATCTTGGATCAACTATTCGACAGATTCAGACATTGAGAAAGTTACGAGAGGCATATTGAGGAGTTTCAATATGATCAGGCGACTTAGGAAAGTCTCTGCCCCCTGACCTTTTCATTGGCATTGTTAGGATTACTAGTCTTCCTGCAAAGAAAGGGCGAACCAACATCGAGTTGCTACCCGTGGTTTTGGCATCTTTTTGGGGAAATCTCCAAGTCACCTTGGTTCCCATGATATTAGCAGAAACACTCCGAGCACCGTCAGCATGTTCTAGAGGGTACGACATTTTCAAAGGCTGCAACCTGTTACTCCAGATATGGGCCACGGAACATTTCTTTCAAAGGGAGGCCACTGTCGACTATTTTGTGGGCGTTAGTAACATGATCAGGAGTCACTGTGAGAGAATGAGACATTGGGAAGCACCATAGGGGAAAGAGGAGTGGAGAGATATGCTGACTCGCATGAGTGGAGAATGGGTGAATTGGAAGCTTTCGTGGTTAAGTGGCAGTGCAATTCAGAGGACCCCCGAAAAATACTTCATTGAGCTAGTGGGACTCAAAGGTATTCAGCCGTATGTGCCTCTGTGAGTTCTAAGGCAGTTTGGTCTGATCTAGGATGTACCTCTCTGGTTGAGGACAACTTTGTATGAAGATGACTATAACGGAAAAGTTCCAATCCCAAGGGTGAGGAGACTTCAAGATGAGTGGAATGACTTAATCACGATGCTAATGGGTCAGAATTCCTAGTGTACTCCTAAATACCTCCTGTGGATCAATGAGGAGGACGAGTTGGCTCAACGAAGCAGAGAAGGATTGGCCAGATTAGAAGATTCAGCAGTAGCTCTGCAAATATATTACGAGATTTTGCCTCATTATCTCGTTACCACCGCCATGCATCGGCAAGTGATACCACATGCTTCCACCTCCGGAGGACGATGATCGAGTGATTGAGTTCATACAAATTGTATCAGAAACAGAACCGGAAGAGGATCCTAAAGAAGAGCCTGAGTACAACAACGATGAGGAGGAAGAAGAATTTGAAGAGGAGCGTGAGAAAGAGCCTAAGGAAGAAGGCTTGGGAGGTGACTCCGGGGATGATTATTAGTGGCTGGTTGATCTCCCTCTATCTTGCACCCTTTATCTTGTACCCCTTTTCATTTCCCTAAGGGAAATCCTGTGATCCCATGTAACCTTGTGGATGTTGGAAAACAATGTTGTAACTATCGCTCCCGCCTATTGTAATCTAAAGGTTATCATTGAAAAACCAAAGTTTGCTCTGGATCTAAACGTTTCAAAATCTAATTGTTCATCAAACATTAGAAATATAGGCCTACCTCCGACTAAGAGGTGTACCTCACATATTAGGAAGCACGCTTATTTGAATACATGAACTAACTGCTCTATGTGTTTATATTTGTGAAATCGCTGAAACTAACTTTTACTCTTCTATCCTTTTCATTTTCTCATTAATTTATTATTATTCCTCGAAAACAAAGGTTGGCTTGTGTTGACATGTAAAACTGGCTGAACCACGATACAATCTTAGATCAAAAGGGAAGATGTCTGCAACTGATGACCCAACCGGAAACGCTCTAGTAATAGTCGACAACCTAGGGCGATCAAGGGAAAAGAATGATACTCGAAATGATGAGCACGTTGCTAGAATGGCACAAGAAATGGAGTCACTAAGAGAAGAAGTACATGTATTCGGGAGCTAGCACACTTGGTCATGACGACGCTTCCACAACCATTCTGCTTCCCTTTATTGGACTCTATCCCTGATCACTTCCCTTTAACAACCCGACAAGCAACCAGTATCCCAACCATAGTTACTACAAATCCCATGACCCAAGTTATACCACCAGTAACCCCCGCAAATTCGCCGAATCCCCCTATAGATACCACTTATGTCCCGAATTACATCCAGACACCGCAAAACCCACCGGAAACTAACAACTCAGTTCACACCCCTGTTGATGGCCAGATAATAATTTACAATAACTATTTTCAAAGTATTTTCTAGTAATAAATATCTATTTTTACAAATTAACCAAGTATTAGATTTTAAAATTAATCACGTAGTATTAACATTATGTAATTGCAAATGTATTCACTTTTTTAAGATTATTAAATAATTCTTACATATACATTACATCTGTTCTATAATTAATTTGATAAATTACTCTTTAATTTCTAGTTAATTAGATTATTATGTGAAATACGAAATTAGTGTTACAATTTAGGAAAACAATATATTTTTATTAGCTAATTAATTAAAATAATTAGTAGTATATATAATAATTATAATTTTGCCACATTTATTGAAAAATCGTTAAGTTTATATAAATTAAATTCAAAAGGGAATTAAAAGACAAAGTTTACAATTGTAATTCTCAAATCAAAGACAAAATGGCCATTTTAAAATTATTCTTGGCCCAAATACTCAAGCCCAAACGAAATTGCACCCTGTTCAAATAGCCCTATCTATCCATTGTGGCGATCCAAGCCATCCTATATGCACCAATCACGGCACGCCACGTCACTCTCTAATCCCACTCACAGAACAAACACAAGCAATCCCGACTGTCGATTCACACCATCAACGGACCAGGTTTAATCCTTATTTTCTCATTATTTTAAACCACCGCAAGATTTTATCTTAACGTTGAATACAAGGATCCAATAGACTCCGTTTTTCCTCATTAAAACCCATTAAATCCATAAATATCAGGACCGTTGATCTTATCAATGGCCCAGATCCATTCCCCAAACTTTAACCTCAGAGATCGATCCCTATCTCTCAAACCCTAAAAAATGTCCCCCTCACTCGGCCGCCGTAGTTTCCCAAAATGGTCTCTACTCTCCTCCTGCCTTAACCCATCAGTCTCCAAAACCCAGCACAAAATTGTGAAAGGTCATCTCAATCAAAGCTTGAAAAACCTATATGTCCCCTACTATCCGTATATTCATCATTTCTCTTTTTTGCTCATCTCCCCTGATTGTTATTAAGGTGCTAGTTATCTTCTGAGAATTACAGTTGTTTATGGTGTTTGTAATTGGCATGGGAATGCTTATGTTCTGATTATGATAGTATATTGTCTGCTTGTGATCATTTGTCATGCCTTTTGAGTCTTTAATTGATGATTGGTCAAGTTATTAAGTGATTCTTGAGATTTTTGTTTCTGAGTTCTAAGTAGTGTACACATTTAAGTTGTAATATGTCTTGAATGATTGTTCATACTTACCTAATCTTCATAGTCTTTCATTAAGGATTCTGCGGTGATCTTTGCCTTTACATATTGTTTTCCTGTAATTTATTAGTCTTATAGTCAAGTCAATTGTTTGATAATCCTGAATAAGATGAACCTAAAAGTTCATAAGTTCATATCCTTTATCTTAAGCATGAATATCTAAGTGCTCAGATGTGTTTCTTCCCTATACCTGTCTCTGCTAACTCTAAAGGTAACTTCTGGGCGTTCTCATAGTTATGCCTAACTGTAGGATACATTTTAATGAAACCATCTTGTTTGAGTTAAACTGTCTTCTTTTCATGAACCTCTACTGTATATATTCTGATTAAGGTTAAGCTATCTTCTTCTTCATAGAGCAAGTCATGATCATGTTCTGCTATAGTTGACTGGTGGTTGTTGTTAAGTTAAATTAGCTGTCTCATGTTTAGTTAGGACCTGTAGTTATATGTTTAATTCAAAACTTAGTTAGTGTAGTACTTCCCTGTCTTTAATCTCTTTAAACTACTGATGACTTTGTGAAGCTTACATGCATCTATCTTTGAGATTATCTTCCATAAAAATGGGACTTAGTTATTGATACGCTCAAATTACACTTTAATGAATAGTGTAAAGTGGTCGATGTCAAATATAATAACCCAGCAAGGTTGGGGTCGAATCCCACAGGTAATAGGTGTGAAAAAGTTACTTGACTAGTGTGTTACTCGACTAAAGTCGTAATTCTATCTAGTTAACCGTAACGAGAGTATGAATTGAGTTTGGTTTTAGATAAAGGCTAATCGAAATGTTGAGAATGTAAATAATTTGATTAAAGAAACCAAGGTTGTGTCCCCATTAATGAAGTGTAATGCTATCGGTGTCAATATGATGTATTTCTAACGGAAGGTTCTTTTTGATATGCAAATGATGTCTAAGTGACTACCCAATATTTTTCAATAGTTAGGTAGTATTTCCTCTTTATGATTTTTCCAAATATAAAAGAGTTGCAATTAAGAACAATCAATTTATGCCCAATAAAACCCACTTATTCCTAAGCGATTTTATTAAACAAGGTTTAAAGCCTTGAGTCTTTGATATTTACTTCTACCAAATTCTACCCCACTTTCCCAAGCAAAGATAGAATTTAACAGCGCTTGTTAATGTTTCCAACCACCAACAATAAATGAAGAATGAGAAGTAAATAAATATCAACCAACCGTTATATATATATATATTCAATGTTAAACACCCATTAACATAACACCCATTTAGGGTCCACAACCTTAGTATTTAAAGTTAGCTACTCATACTAAAATCTGAAAACAAGAGTATAATAAATGTCATAAAGCTTACAAAGTGAAACATTCTTGACCCAAAAGATTACAAAAGAAAGGAATATTAATGCCTTGTATTGTAGCTTCAAAGACTGACAAGATAGAGCGCACAAAATCCTAATAAATCTATTTATAGAGGGCAAAAAATCGAGACAGAAATCGGACCAATCTGCCCTGAAGTTGAATATGCGACCGCATTTCTGTCACATAACAGACATGCGGTCCGCATTTTTGACATGGATATCGCAGATTGTAACCCTAGTTTCGCCTTCACCGCATTCATGGTTTGCCGTCCGCATTGTAGAAATGCGACCGCATCTTGCATCGCATTTTCTTCCTTCAGTAGACTTCATGCTTGGTTTGTGGTTACTTCTGTGGCTCGCAAACAAGTTATGCGATCGCAGATGAGACCGCATTTTTGACATTGAACTTTGCCTGGGATTCTGTTTTGGTCTGCGATCTCTGTGTGCAATATGCGTCTCGCAAACAGGTTATGCGATCGCAGATGAGACCGCATTTTTGACGTTGAACGTTGCCCAGAAGTCTGTCTTGATCTGCGATCTTAGTGTGAAATATGCGGCTCGTATGTGGGTTTTGCGATAGCATATCCACATCCGCGATGCCTTTTTGCTCTTTTCTTGTCTTTTTGTGGCTTTTTGAACTCTTTTCCATGCTCTTAGGTCCTTACACCTCATACACTGCAGAAATACTAAAATTACATAAGTATCGAGGGAAATTGCATTTAAAACAAGTTAAAATCTAAGCAATTAGTATCAAAATGTGCCAAAATTCTCCGGCACATCAACACCCCCAACTTAAACTCTTACTTGTCCTCAAGCAACTAAGATGACACTATCCTATTCTAGACTCCATCTACAAGACATGAAAGAATAGGGACCATGGACGGTGTTTGTTGTTAGTATTTCAAGAATGCATCTTCGAGTGTTTTACCCTTCCTGAACCATCGATATATACTGGGAAAACTAATCAACTTGTGAACTTTGAGCCTCAGGCAACGTGACAAAATGCTACCCTCAGCTGAGTGCACTTGCGTTTTACTCAAAAACTCAACTTTTTTCAGCCTCGCAGTTCATGTGCCCTCACTAGAAAGAAAGTCCCAAAATCACAATATTTACAATGACAACAAAAAGGGACTAATTCACAAATACACTCACTCTCAGAAAAGAGTTTCAAGTGTTACAACATACCATACCATAGGTTTGCCCTTATTTTAATTCGTCGCTTAATTCTAAGAATGCTCGGTTGGAGATCCCATAAGGACTTTTTAGGCTTTTAATGTAGGTTTAGAGAAGGGTCGGATAAGTATTTAGATATAAGTGACTACATCCTCCTTGAACACTAATCACATTTTCTTTTCTTTTTGCACTTTGTTTCTTTTCAAACCCCATAGCCACATTGGCATCTAGTTCCCAATATGGAACCACCTTAAATACCTGTCTAATATTCTTCTAGGCTCCATAAATACACACACACACACACACACACACACACACACACACATATATATATATATATATATTTGTTTTGGAGCTTGCATAATTTCATATGAGCACTTTGAGGTATATGCTCCTACACTCAATGTACAACCTTACCCATTTCCACTTTGACACCACACCCCCAACTTAGGCTTTTAGCCTAATTCTCAATGTTCAAGGAGGAACGGGTTCAAAAGAGGTAATTATTTTACAAAAGGGAAAAGTTGGTAGTGAGGTGGCCAAAGAAAAGGTTAAAGGCTCGAATAGGGTACTAGTGATATTATTTATGCAATGGTAGGCTTGAAAGGCTAAAGAGGTTTCGCAAACAAAACAAAGAATGCCTAAGATCATCCCTCCAACCAAATGTAATTATTATAAGAATCGAAAAACCAACCAGGCAAGTTCTAGATGGCAGAAGCAAACACAAGAATTATCTACACAAAGAACTCACACACATGGCACACGAACTGTTTGGTTCACATAGTTTAAAGCCCTGCAGTCAACATTTGGCAACTCAAAGCTTTCATCATATATACATACATAACTCTAGGTAGATTTAGAGTCACATAGCGAGCCTCAAGTTCACACAGTTGATCTTTTGAAAGGGTATAGGCTATGTACAGACACACATGCTTGAGACTAGACAATTACACCAACCCGGTCAACATGTTTCATTCTACTGTCCTGTTTCTACAATTACACCCTTGAAAAAGAACCCGGCGAAGAAAAAACAAGGGAAATTTAGTGCGCTACGGGAGTCGGTAGCCGGTTGACCCTCTGATGCTGAAGGAGGGATCTCTGAGTGGTCGGGAACTGGAGCTGGGGCCTGTGAGCTGCTAGCCTCGCCCGCTGATGGCTGAGTGGCCGATGGGTCTGTAGAGGCGGCCAAATCTGCTAGCGAGTGTTCTATCGCCCTCTGAATGTTTGCTTGCTCCTCATCCTCCACTGTAGGAGCATCAATCTGCTTGCCCTTCTCCTGAGGGCCATCATCCTCCGAGGACCATGAATCCTCCTCATCTGCCTCCTCGCCCTCGGACTCTGAAGAATGTCCGGAAGTCTCCTCGTCATGAATATCAACACGTACAGGAGGAGCTGGAGGTTGGGACATCCTGGGAGTCTGAGGTGCAATGTCTGCCATCAGAGTCGTGAAATCAAGGCCCAAGTCTGGTGCAACTGTGTCTGCTCCCTGCTCACCATCCTTGGGCAGGAGGGACGATAGATCGAACTCCAAATTTTGCATCTTGTGGAGCTCGGTCTTCATAGAAGCAACCTCCTCCCGTAGCTGAGGCAAACCCCTAACCTCATACCGCTCTATCTTTTCAACCCTTAACTCAAGCTGGTGCAACCGATCCCTATACAGTGTTTGTTGTTGTTGGAGAGCTGTCACTAAAGTTTGTATAGGAGTCAGAGCTTGTTTGATGAGGTTAGGCAAGGTCTTCAAGAGCTGGTCTACCTTGGCATTGGCATGCTGGGCAATAAGAGCAAGCCTCGAGAGGGCTGGCAGTGCAAAAGAAGGCTGACCAGTGATGGACTGAAGCAGAAGTGGATTCCATTGGAACCTGAGGAGGCACAGGAGTCTGGGAGTCGGGATCCTGAATTGGAGTCTCTGGTGGGGCAGCAACATCACTAATATGTGTGATGTCTATGTCCCTCGTTTCCTTCCTGGTCTTGTCAGAGTGTTGCATGAGAGGAACCTTCAAAGCTTTACAGAGGGTGTGATCAAATACGGAAATGGAAGCGAGGTAGCACGCTGCTTTGCGCGGATATCGATCTCTTGGAAGATCAAAGTTCCCACATCAATCTTGATGCCCCCCATGATACATGCAATGAGGAGAGCTTTCTCAATGCCTATATCAGTCTCGTTCCGGGACGGTATCAAGCGGGAGGTAACGACCCTCCCTTGTGAGATCCTCCTTGTATATCTTATTCCCAGGGTTGATCCAAGCCGGGGTACCCTTTGCTATCACCGACACAATCCACCCACGCTCATTCTCTCTATTTGCATACTTGACATCGAACTCAGCTGTGCCTGTTTGCCAGTCGGGGAAATATAACTCATTAATCACTTCACTGTTGCATAGCACACTCTTCCCCTGAACAAGTACGGTGCCAGTAAAAATTCTGTTGCGTTTGTGCTGCGCCGTCCTGGAGGCTCCATAAGATGCATAGAATTCACGGACCAGGGACTCATTGTACTCCGTAGGGGCCTCACTAAAGCACTCCCATTTTCTTGCTTTTATATTGTCAATTATGTGGGGGTACTGTTCTTGTAGCCCGTTCAAGCTCAACTGCTTCTCACTCAGGATTTTTCTTCTGGTGAGTCCTTCTCTGTATAGTTCCCTGGAGCCTTCAACCCTAAATCGGAGGTGAAAGTCATCTCCGTGTTTCCTTCTTTCCTTGGCCTGTAGAGTGACTGAGGCCAATAGTTCCTCCTCATCAGACTGGGAGGTGCTTGGCACATTGGCTTCCGTTCGTAATCGTTTTGCTTGTGATGTGTGACGACCGGAAGGTGCCCTTTTCTTGGCTGCATGCTTTTGGGGAGCCATATTTGTACAAAGGTGAAATGTAAGCGACATGGTAAGCAACAGTGAAAAGAATACAAAAAAAATAAAAAAAAAGAAATATAACAAATGCGACATGGTTTGCGGTCGCATAAAAACCGCAAACTTGTCGCAATCTTGACTGTGCAGTACTGGACCTCAGTCTGCGATGGGTTATGCGATCGCATAACCACTATGCGAACCGCATAACCATCGCAACATTGACTTGCACACACAGAAAACAATATAACAAAATGCGATCGCAAACGCCACCCCAAGGTGGGAAATGCGATCGTAAAACAACCGCAAATAGCAAGGTTTTAACTGGGTGGTCTGTTTTAGTTTGCAGTGATTTTTCGGTTCGTATATTAATTATGCGATCGCAAATGGCACAACATTTCGTCATCGTCTTCAGGAAATTAGGGTTTAAGGATGCAGCCAAAATACGGACCACATTCTGATTTTGCGGGCCGCAAATGCCTTCGTTCTCACGATTCAGTTCATCCCCCAACAATGGCAGTCCTATGTCTCTCCACCTAGCACCCCAAAAACAACCACGATATATACAAGCAACTAAGGCAAGCAACAAAATCAAAAATACAAACGAAAATAAAGAAAACCACAAAAAAGATAGAAGTGAACTTGAGGAGATCGGGACACATACCAATGAAGAAGAGTACGAGAAGTATGGAGATTTTGAACGGGTATTCGTCCTTGGTACGATTCGATCTCTGTTTGCCTCACTTTTCTAATCGTTCCTTTTTCTCTTTTTTTTTTGTTCGTTTTTTGTTTTTTTTTGTTTTGTTTTGCGTTGTTTTGAAGGAGTGAAATATGAGAGAATGCGATGACGTACCTGACACTTTTGCGATGGGAAAGTCACCGCATAACACACTATGTGACCGCATACGTGTTACGCGGTGGGTTCTGCTGAAGAGGTAACAATGCGAAGCACAATGCGATTGCATAATGTAAATGTGGTCCGCAAAGTGCATTACCTTGTCGCATTTTGATCAACAATTTTAGCCAAACTTACTACTTCAGTTTGCGACTGAAATGCGTTCCGCATAGTGAAAATGCGACCGCATCTGTGCAGCAAACTTCACGCAGTGGTTTTTCTTCCCTTTTTTATGCATTCCTTCCCAGTGTTGTGGTCTTTTGAATCCCCTGCACTCTAACACACTCTTCAAATTGCTCAAGTAAATCTATCTATCAAAAATTAAAAATTTAAAGAACAAAAATAAATGTTACCACACATGGGTTGCCTCCCATGAAACGCTTGATTTAACGTCGCAGCACGATGAAGTTGGGACTCCTTTGAAGTCACTCAATGGTCGGGTATGGACCATCTTTGAGAGCCAGCTGCTCCATCAAATGCTTTTCGCCATCTATGCCCAAGTAGTATTTGACTCGTTGGCCATTTACTTTGAAAGTCCGAAGCCCATTTTCCGATGCTAGTTCCACAGCTCCAAAAGGAGAGACATCGACTACTTTGAATGGACCGGACCATTTCGATTTGAGCTTGCCCGGAAACAACTTGAGTCTGGAGTTAAAGAGCAATACCAAGTCACCCGACTTGAACTTTCTTTTCAAGATCTTCTTGTCATGGACGAACTTCATCCTCTCTTTGTACACAACTGCAGTTTCATAGGCATGGAAACCGAATTCCTCCATTTCATTAAGTTGTGTTAACCTCAAAGTTGCAGCTTCATCCCAGTCCAAGTTCAACCTTTTTAATGCCCACATAGCCTTGTGCTCCAATTCCACAGGCAGATGACAAGCTTTTCCGAAGACTAACCGATAAGGAGAAGTACCAATAGGAGTCTTGTACGCCGTGCAGTACACCCACAATGCGTCATCTAGCTTCCTTGACTAGTCGATCCTGTTTGCATTAACAGTCTTTGCTAGAATGCTCTTGATCTCCCGGTTGGAAACCTCAACTTGACCACTTGATTGCGGATTATAAGGTGTGGCTACCTTGTGCTTGATGCCATATTTCTCAAGTAGAACCTTGAAGGCCTTGTTAAAATGAGACCCCCCATCACTAAGAATGGCTCTAGGAGCGCCAAACCGAGTGAAGATGTTCTTCTTCAAGAATGTGGTCACACTCCGTGCCTCATTGTTTGGTAAGGCGATCGTTTCAACCCATTTGGACAAGTAATCCACAGCCACAAAAATGTATTTCATCCCGCATGAGCTTACAAAGGGACCCATGAAATCAATTCCCCACACGTCGAAGATTTCTATCTCCATCACAAAGTGCATTGGCATTTCATGCCTCTTGGAGATTGAACCTTGTCTTTGACATTGGTCACAAGCCTTGACCATTTGATTGGCATCATGACAGATTTAAGGCCAATAGTAACCACATTCAAGAACCTTATCCGCCATTCGATTTCCTCCATGATGACCCCCAACTGCTGAGTCGTGGCATGGCTTTAGAATTGGCATAATCTCTTCTTCCGGAACACACCTTCTGATAATATTGTCAGCATAAACACGAAACAAGAATGGCTCCTCCCAATAGTAGTGCCGACAGTCTCTCAAAAACTTCTTCTTTTGATAGGATTCCAATTTGTCCGGGATAAGGTCACTAACTAAATAGTTAGCAATATCAGCATACCAAGGAGCAAAAGTGCTAGATAGTGCCAATATGTGTTCATCCGGGAATGCATCGTTGATTTCAAGATCTCCCTTTTGTCTCCCTGCTTCTTCTACCATGTCGAAGAAAATGGACATCATGCATCTTTGAAAAGTAGCCGAAGCATTGCATAAACCAAATGGCATACGGCTAAAAGCAAATGTTCCATAGGGGCAAGTGAGTGTCGTCTTCTCTTGATCCTCCAAAGCTATGTTGATTTGATTGTAGTCGGAATATCCATCAAGGAAACAATAGAACGACCTTCCCGCTAGCCGATCAAGCATTTGATCAATAAAAGGCATAGGGAAATAGTCCTTGCATGTGACACTGTTGAATTTCCGATAATCCATACACACCCTCCAGCCGGTTACCGTTCTTGTTGGGATAAGCTCATTTTTCTCATTTTCAATTACAGTAATGCCTCCCTTTTTCGGCACACATTGCACCGGGCTCACCCAAGAACTATCGGCAATGGGGTAGACTACCCCGGCATCCAACCATTTGATGATTTATTTCTTTACCACCTCTTGCATTGACGGGTTCAACCGTCGTTGATGTTCCACACTCGTTTTGGTCCCACTTTCCAATTGGATTTTATGCTCGCAAATTCCAGCGGGGATCCCACGAATGTCCGCAATTGTCCATCCAATGGCTTGCCTATGCTCCTTCAAGACTTCCAACAATTGTTCCACCTGCACATCATTCAACAAAGAAGAAACGATTACCAGTAAAGTATCATTTGAGCCAAGAAATTTATACCTCGAGTGCGGAGGAAGTGGTTTGAGCTCTAATTGTGGTGGCTCAATAATAGATGGCTTTGCGGGAGGTGTGGATCTATTCTCCAAGTCGAGAGAGAGCTTTGCCAGAGCATAAGAGTAAGAACCACGCCCCTCCAATGCATTTACCGACTCCATAAAACCCTCCATATCCTCACCGTCAAAGTTTACCAAAATAGCCGCCAATGCTTCATCAAGGCATTGTTCTTCCATTTGCATTTCAACCGCATCTTCCACCTCTTCAACAATATTAATCACCAAAATGCTTTCATACTCATGCGGTGGCTTCATACCTTGCTTGCTTGGAATGCGACCTCTTCATCATTCACACGGAATTTGATTTCATTCCATTCCGAATCCATGAGTGCTCTTCCCGTGGCTAGGAATGGTCTCCCCAAGATAATAGGGATTTCTTTGTCAATCGCACAATCAAGAATTACAAAATCTGCGGGTAAATAAAACTCTCCCATTTTCACAATCACATCATCAACAATTCCTACCGGTCTCTTGATGGAACGATCGGCCATTTGCAATTTCATACTTGTTGGCCTTGGCATTCCTAATCCCACTTGTTTGTAAATGGCAAGCGGCATTAAGTTAATGCTAGCCCCATTATCACAAAGGGCCCTTGCAAAATCTCGCGCCCCGATAGTGCATGGAATAGTAAAAGCTCCTGGGTCTTCTTTCTTTTGAATGGAGGTTGTGGCAATAATGGAACTAACCCGGTGAGTGATGTTCACCACCTCATTCTTGGTGGTCCTCCTCTTGGTAATAATATCTTTCAAATATTTGGCAAAACCTGGCATCTCTTGAAAAGCTTCCAAGAACGGGATGTTTACCGATAATTGCTTTAGAATGTCATAGAACTTCTCAAGCTTGCTATCATCAACCCTTATTACAAGTCTTTGAGGAAAAGGAGGAGGAGGTCTAGGAATAGGCGGAAGAATGTTTGGTGTCTCTTTTGCCTTTTCCTTTACCACTTCTCAGGTCTCTTCTTGGACTTGCCCATCTTCTGGAGTTTTCTCCATTTCGACAACACTTGGCTCTTCAACCTCAACCCTTTTTTCGAATTCTTCTACCTCAACCACTTGTTCACCCTCTCCTTGTAGTACCTTCCCACTCCTAGTAATAATTGCCATGACATGAGAAGTTGGGCCACTCCTACTACCCTTTGGGTTCATAATTGTGTCACTAGGGAATGTTCCCTTTTGCTCCCTAGAGAGATCTCTCATTTGCATCTCCAATTTTTGAATGGATGCAGTATGAGAGCCCATAAGCTCGGTCAAGTTCCTCATGGAATTGTCAGATTTTTCAATATCCGTTCAAGCATACTTTCCAACTTAGACTCACTTGAGGAACCTTGATTTGAATATTGACCCTTTGGGGGAACATAGGGATTTGAACTCCGATTTGAGAAGTTGTTGTTGTTGTTCCAATTTCCTTGGTTTGAACCACCTTGGTCATTTCGCCATTGTTGGTGGCCTTGCCCTTGCGGGTTTGGCCTCCATTGATTTTGTGGTCCTTGACCTTGGTAATGTTGCCTTTGATACCCTCCTTGAGAGTTGTTGACATAATTTGCTTCCTCAAAATCTTCATTTGGTATGGGTTGCACATTCTCAACCACATTTACCTTCTTCTTTTGGCTTTCGGTGAACATCTTTGTCAACACATTAACATTTGTAGCAAGCCCTGCAATCACTTGATCTCTCTCTTGATTTTCCTTGATCATGTTGCTCAAGGAAGGAGAGCCATAAGTAATTCCACCTGTGATGTCCTCAGAATGACATGCTTGATTATGCTTTGCCATTTTGTCAAGTATTTGTGTCACCCTTGCGAATGATTTGTCCATGAAAGATCCGGCAGCTGCATTCTTGGCTATAGATTGGTTCATCGGATCCAAGCCCATGTAAAATTTCTCTAATAAAATAGAATCTGGGAAACCATGGTTGGGAGACCTCACCAAATATAATTTGAAACAATCCCATGCCTCATGCAGTTGTTCTCCCGGTAATTGCTTGAAAAAGAAGATTTTATCCTGGAGCTCAGACTTCTTACTTTGCGGGAACCATTTAGACAAGAAGGCTCGGACAAGTTCGGGCCAGGAATGAATGGAGTTTGGAGGAAGATTCTGAAGCCATTTCCTTGCATCCCCAGCTAGAGAGTACTTGAAGCATCTCAACCTTAGGGCATCATCAGAGACATTATTCTGCTTATGCATTGCACACACACCCAAGAAGTTTCTAAGATGTTGTGTTGGATCATCATCTGTGGAATTCCTAAAAAACCCCTCCGCTTTGAGCATAAGGATTAAACCGTGTTCCACCTTGAAGGTTGCAGCGCCAATAGCAGGAGGTACAATAGCATTTGTATCCTCAATGTACTCCTCGATATCCGCAAAAGGATTTCCTTCCATTTTTGCCTCCACGTCTTCACCATATTCCGACATGTTTTCCTATCTAGACCAAGCAAAACAAGCAAAGTGTGATAGAGTAGAATAAGACGTACAGTAAAGCACACACTATTTAGTAATTTCAAAACCGTATTCCCCGGCAACGGCGCCAAAATTTTGATATGCTCAAATTACACTTTAATGAATAGCGTAAAGCGGTCGATGTCAAATATAATAACCCAACAAGGTTGGGGTCGAATCCCACAGGGAATAGGTGTGAAAAGGTTACTTGACTAGTGTGTTACTCGACTAAAGTCGTAATTCTATCTAGTTAACCGTAACAAGAGTATGAATTGAGTTTGGTTTTAGATAAAGGCTAATCTAAATGTTGAGAATGTAAATAATTTGATTAAAGAAACCAAGGTTGTGTCCCCATTAATGAAGTGTAATGCTATCGGTGTCAATATGATATATTTCTAACGGAAGGTTCTTTTTGATATGCAAATAATGTCTAAGTGACTACCCAATATTTTCCAATAGTTAGGTAGTATTTCCTCTTTATGATTTTTCCAAATATAAAAGAGTTGTAATTAAGAACAATCAATTTATGCCAAATAAAACCCACTTATTTCTAAGCGATTTTATTAAACAAGGTTTAAAGCCTTGAGTCTTTGATATTTACTTCTACCAAATTCTACCCCAGTTTCCCAAGCAAATATAGAATTTAACGGTGCTTGTTAATGTTTGCAACCACCAACAATAAATGAAGAATGAGAAGTAAATAAATATCAACCAACCGTTATATATATATATTCAATGTTAAACACCCATTAACATAACACCCATTTAGGGCCCACAACCTTAGTATTTAAAGTTAGCTACTCATAGCTAAAATCTGAAAACAAGAGTATATTAAATGTCATAAAGCTTACAAAGTGAAAGATTCTTGACCCAAAAGCTTCTAAAAGAAAGGAATATTAATGCCTTGTATTGTAGCTTCAAAGTCTGACAAAATAGAGCCCACAAAACCCTAATAAATCTATTTATAGAGGGCCAAAAATCGAGACAAAAATTGGACCAATCTGTCCTGAAGTTGAATATGCGACCGCATTTCTGTCACATAACAGACATGCGGTCCGCATTTTTGACATGGATATCGCAGATTGTAACCCTAGTTCGCGTTCACCGCATTCATGGTTTGCGGTCCGCTTTGTAGAAATGCGACCGCATCTTGCATCGCATTTTCTTCCTTCAATAGACTTCATGCTTGGTTTGCGATTACTTCTGCGGCTCGCAAACAAGTTATGCGATCGCAGATGAGACCGCATTTTTGACATTGAACTTTGCCTAGGATTCTGTTTTGGTCTGCGATCTCTGTGTGCAATATGCATCTCGCAAACAGGTTACGCGATCGCAGATGGGACCGCATTTTTGACGTTGAACTTTGCCCAGAAGTCTGTCTTGATCTGCGATCTTGGTGTGAAATATGCGGCCCGCATGTGGGTTTTGCGATAGCATATCCACATCTGCGATGCCTTTTTGCTCTTTTCTTATTTTTTTGTGGCTTTTTGAACTCTTTTCCATGCTCTTAGGTCCTTACACCTCATACACTGCAAAAATACTAAAATTACATAAGTACGGAGGGAAATTGCATTTAAAACAAGTTAAAATCTAAGTAATTTGTATCAAAATGTGCCGAAATTCTCCGGCACATCAATTTTTCTATTGTAATCAAGTGATAATTTTAAAAAAAGCCGAAGCATGACTACTTCATATTTAGATACTAAGCTAGAAGATATGTCTAAGTTAGACTTGTTTTGATACAATACTTCCTTTATCTGTAATTCCTTCTCTTCATGACATATTTAATTTGATCCTGTAATGTGCAAAGCTCCCCTGTCTATATGAAGTCACCACCTCACTTCAAGTGTTTATATATATATATATATATATGTATATCTGACTGAATACTGTATGTTTCTGTTTAATTCCTGATTTCATGCTTTGTCCTAAACCACCCCATTCATTTCCTTATTGTCAATCAAAAACTAAACCTGATGATACTGTCGGAACATGATGGCCTATTTAGGATAATACTATTAAGGATATGACTATGTTGACCCCTTAGACAGGGGTTGGCATCGGTCGGTTCGCTTCGGTTTTCATGAAATTCGGTTCGGTTTATTTAGTTTTCAGATTTATATTTGTTGCACCAATAATCGAACAAAAATTAGTTCTGTTATTTCGGTGTTTACTAATTCGGTTCGGTCGATTTTTGGTTTGATTCTGTCGGTTTGGATATATAAAAAAGAAATAAGAAAAACAAAATTAAACAGTGGGTTAGCATCACATTTTTCACCAAAAGAAAATCAAGAACAAGTAAGCAACTAAGAAATTAGTTGCATTAAATCCGTAATTCCTTATGCATTATTCATTCTGAAAACAAATTATTAACTCAATCCTTCGAAATATGTCTCTTTTACCTTCGGAAACTATACCTCACTAGATGTGTATAGTTCTTTTACAACCAAAATACAATATAAGTTTTCCTAAAGATTCACCGTTTAAACATTTAGCAACAAATGATGCACAAATATTGAACTTTATATCCTCACTGTAATCAGGATGTAAAATGCATTTCTAACTAATATGTCATTTTCATATAAAGTTATCCATATGAACTATAACCACATAAAAATATCTGTGACTATCATTACACCATCACCTTAAATTCCTATTTTCCAATTAAAAAAATCAATTGTTGACAATTAAATAATTGAATAAATGATATTGAATCTACAAAAGATATACTCTAACCTACTGGCGTTACACAACAAAAGGTGAATACTTTAGGTTTAAGTCTTATTCGTATTTGAGAAATTTACTAGGTGTACCCATAACTTAAAGAATTAGAAGAGCCTAGAGCCATAGGCCAAGAACCCATATAAAAATTTCGGTCTTTCGGTTAACCGAAAACCAAAGTAACCAAAGCTGAACACTAAACCAAACACCGAAAAAAGCGAATAAAAAAAATCAAAATTATCGGTTCGGTCGATTTTTTCGGTTCGGCCAATATTATGCCCACCCCTACCCTTAGGGATCCCATGTTCAAATCTGTGAACTTGTAGTCATGTTGAGAGTTCACTCCTATTTTTGATATCTTCTGTAAACATGGCCAGTCATAACTGTTTTGCCTGAATCGTTATTGATGACCTTTAAAGTGCTAAGTAGTATCATCAACCCATGTATGTGCTAGAAGAAAACCAATCAGCTCACAGTTGGTTTGGCAGAGACAGGAGCATCTGTATCTTTGTGTTGTTGTGTATATGAACCCTGTTTAGCTTGCCTTCCCTTTGAGTGTGATCTTCTCTAATGATTAGACCTTTAACATTATGCTTGTGATATTTTTGCTCCTCTCCTATGTGTATGCGAAAGTCAAACCTTTAAATTCACTTAATATGTATTCTTTATTTGGTATCAAATGTAAACTGTGTGTTCTTATGTTAGGAGGGAAAGTATAGTAAGTAATGCTATAGCATTTAGTTTACAGCCTCTTTGGCATTTAAACCTATAAGGAAAACATGTTGTTAGTGGTTAAGGATATTTGGGAGTGGAGTTTAACTCTAGGTTGGGCTGCCCTCCGGCACAAGCATTGACCTTGGCCTTGAGTCCTTAGAAACTTTGAAGTGTCGCGGATTCAATGGGGGCATCGACCTTGAGTTGAACTTCCTCCTTAGCCCTTAACTCATTGACACATTTGATTCTTTAGGGGTTTAGTGTTTAATGACAACAAAAGGTTTTCAATGTAAATTATTTGCCATGTATAACTACCACATTAGTATAATTTCCCATAGTATTTGGATATTGATAGTTTCTTGTTCCAGTCGTTTGTTTATATACATTTCAGACATGGTTGAATATTTTGAACATATGGAGTGTGTGTCTAATGACTTTTATCTCTTTTTTGAAATGTACATCATTTGGGCCTGTTGAGTTCCTAAGGAGCTCAGGCCCAAGTCCCAGCCTTGTTGTAGTTTTCTGGAGGGTCCAGTCAGCTGTAGCCATATCTTTCAATTGCTGGACCTACCTTCTTGAGGTCCAACCATCAGAGTCCGATCTTCTTTCCCTCATTTCCTTCGTTATTATTTATTGTTTCCTTAATCTAATTTACTACTTCATTGCTTTCACTACTGCCTTGTTGTTTTATCGTATTTTGTTATCATGTATTTGACACTCATATATTAGATCACGTATTTTATCTTCATGCTTTAATATCATATGAAACATAGGCAAGTTTCAAATAATATAGGATTTAAACGGAATTAGTTAGTAATTAATCCTCATTTTGCTAACTATAATCTGCCCCCATCATTATAATGTCATCGCTTACTTGCTTTTTCTTAAAGACTTAATTTTGTCAAGAACAACAGCCCCATCTTCAAAAAGAAAAATAATAAAAGAATCGCCGATTTTACTAACAAGAGGCAAATCATATTTTCACAAAAAAGTGAATACTATCGCCCAAATGAATTTTCAAAGATCGCTCCTCTTCAGATTTAATAATCAAGGTACATTTAGGTTCACTTTCTTACAAACATCTTCTAGAGTAATATAGACATCTATTCCCTAAGTTAACTATTTTCATAACTTAACCTCTTCTTACAAGAATAAAATATGGACTACGTTCAGAACTCTTTTAACCTATCTCTAGACTCTTTTATAATTTCACATCTCTCTTAAGTCTTACATACCTTTTAGATACCCTCCCTTAGATATATATAGTAAGCCGTGCTTTGAATAGTAATTAAGCATAGTATGAATAAATAATCCCTTAAAATTAGTCTAAGTCCTATGGAGCTACCTCAGGTAGATTTTAAGGGGTGCCTAACACCTTCCCGTTAGTAGAACAAGAATCCTTACCCATGAGCTCACCGGTTAGCAGACCAGTAAAAAATGTAACTTAGTAATCAAATAGGTACCCTAGTATACTTTTAACTATTAGGTGGCGACTCTCTTTCATCAATAATAGAGAAACCACAAGTTGAATCCTGTCTTGACTATTGCAAAATAGGGTACAACAACATGGCGACCCCGTTGGGGAAACCCCTCTTAGGTTCTGACCTTAGTAGACTTAGACTAATTTGGCATCTAGATTTATTAATAAATTGCTTTAATTATGGATAAATTTACAATTACATGCTTACCTGCTTTATTTGCACTTTATAATTATCATGCTTATTGCTGCTACACCCTTGTCAGTTACTGTTTTATATATACTGTCATCACATTTCTTCCTATTGAGTCTTGGCCGAACACTATTACACACAATGGCACGCAAGGGTTGTCTTTTACACCCCTTCGAACCTTCTTTTCAAAACTCTCTATTTTCAGAGGATGGCTTTGTCAGGTCAACTGACATAACTTCTAGCAGTCTTCAGTCCAATTCAAAAGTAGGAAACACTCTACTCTAGTAAAGTAGGTCAAACTGCATAAACCTTAGGTGAGTCGGTCCTTGGCACCGACAAACAATTAGGAAAGCCACCCTAATGTCAATGGGTCATGCACCTAATGGCATGACTTCTGTGGAAAGACAAACAGACTTGACAAGACACTTAAAGGTCCGAAGCGAATACTTACCTAAAAAACTTTCTTTTATTCACCTCAGAAAATGGAAATCAACTGAACTCCCTGAAATCATCATGGTAATGGGAGCACCACATAAGTTGAACCAGTGGTGAAAGAATATTCGTCAGGAACGTGGAGAAGAGGTTCGGATGCACCTGGGCATTAACCGCATTGCTAAACATCCGAGCAGACAGCGTGCTCACTCGACTATTGATAGAATTTCGGGATCCGGCTAAGGTGGTGTTCAAATTTACCGACTGTGAGTTAGTACTGACACTGGAAGAAGTCACAAGTTTCACGGAGCTGCCGTTCAACGGAAGAAAGCCAATATTACCAGTTACTATGCCTGGTTATCTATTCTTGGATACCTTAGGCCTTGCCAACAGTAGGTGTCTTAGAAGTATCGAGGACAGATGGGTGAGCCTCGACCAGTTGTTCGACAGGTTTGGGTACCGTGAAAGCTATGAAATGGTATTCAGGGGAGTTTCAATGTGACCAAGAGACATGGGAGAGTCTCAGGCCTATCACTTTCTTAATGGCACTATTGGGATTATTGGTCTTCCCGCAATGAAAGGGCTATATCAACATCAACTTGTTACCAGTGGTTCTGGCGACCTTCCGGGGCAATCTTCAAGCTACTTTGGTGCCGATGGTGTTAGTTGAGATGCAGAGAGCTTTGTCCGCATGTGCACGAGGGTATGATTTCTTTAAAGGTTGTAACTTGCTGCTTCTGATATGGGCTACTGAACATTTCTTCTCGCATGAGGACACCATCTACTACTTCGTGGGTGTCAGCAATATGATCCGCAGCCACAATGAAAGAATGAGACATTGGGTCTCCCCACATGGGAAAGAAGAGTGGAGGGAGACGCTGACCAATCTGACTGGAGAATGGATCAACTAGAAGCTATCCTGGTTAGGTGGAAGGGCAATCTTGAGGACTCCTTAGAAATACTTCATTGAGTTGATCGGACTGGAAGGTATTCAACCATACTCAACCCTACGGGTCCTCAGACAGTTCGGGATGATCCAAGAGTGCCTCTGTGGACAAGAACATTGCTATACGAGGATGAGTACGATGGGCAGATTTCAATTCCCAGGATAAGAAGGCTACAAGAAGAGTGGAACGACCTGGTCACAGTGCCTATGGGTCAAAACTTGTGGGGTACTCCTGAGTATTATGTCCGGATTAACGAGGAAGAAGAGCTGGCCCAGCCAAGAAGAGAGGGTATAGCCTAGTTAGACACGGTGGCTGCTTTGCAGATTTACCATGAGATCCTGCCATATTACCTGGTGATCGCTTCAATGCACCGTCAGGTGGTCCAAGGATCCATTGACCACATGTTGCCACGTGCCGAAGATGATGACCAGGTAGTGGAATGCATCCAAATAGAATCAAGCACAGAGACGGAAGAAGATTCGGAGGAGGAGTCTGAATTCATCGATGATGAGGAGGATTTTGATGAAGACCGGGAGGAGGATTCGGAGGAGGAGCTAGAGGAAGAGAAGGATATGGGAAATGACTCAGGGGATGGTTATTAGAGTTGGTTGATTTCCCTTCTTTCCCACCTTGAACCTTTATACCCAGTTCTCTCGTTATTTTCCAAAAGGGCAAGTTGTCTAAGCCCATGCAGTTCTATAAAATAGTGATGTAATCTTTGTTCCCACTTGTATCAGTCCAAACTATCAATGAAAACAAATTGCTTCGGATTTAAATGTGTCAAGTCTAAATGTTAGTCAAATCTCAGCGAATTAGGCTTACCTCCAGCAATGAGAGGTCCCTACGATTTCTTGGAAACGCGCTAGCTATAATGCATAAATTATTTGCTCTGTGTGATTTCCTGCTTGTATACATGAAGAAACTGACTCTTGTTCCTTTTCTTTCTTCTTATTTTTCTGTCGCTTTATTATTATCCCCAAAAAGAAAATAAAGTTGGTTTGGTTCAACCAAAACTGGCGGAGTCACCATAAAATCTATGGTCAAAGGGAAAGATGTCAGCCGCAGAGGACCCAACTGAACATGCTCTGGTCATAGCCGATAGCCCGGAGCGATCGGGGCAAAAAGACAACACCAGGAATGATGAACACGTGGCCAGGATGGCTCGGGAAATGGAGTCTCTAAGGGAGGAGGTACAACATATTAAGGAACTAGCGCAGCTGGCCGTGACAACACTTCCTCAACCACCTCGATTCCACTCTTTGGATTCACTCCCTGACCACTTTCCTTCCATATCATGCCCCAATATCAACACCCCAACTTCAGCTCCTACCACTCAAGTCATACCTCTAGTAACCCTCGCTAACCCACCAATTCCCCCTATTCACACTTCCTATGTACCACAATACACTCAGACATCACAAAACCCACCTATTACCACTAATGCAACTACCCCTCCTCGTGACAGGGTCACTTTTATTACCAACCAGCACATACCTGTGGCACATGCCGCTAGCCATGAGCACTACGTCCCCCTGTATATTCCATTTCTAAACCTACCTTTACTGCGCCTGTCACGGTCAGGGTGCCTTATGAGATTGACCAATATGCTGAGATGGAGAGAGAAGCTAGGTGTAAGGAAGAAGAGTCAGCATCTGAGCAGTTACAAATGTTGAGAAGGCAAATGAAAAGCGTCCAAGTTGTATAAGGAAGTTAAAGTTTGGACTACGAGGATTTATGTATTCATCCAGATGTGGATATGCAGTAGGATATAAACACCCAAAGTTCGATATCTTCGATGGGACGGGGGACCCTCATGCACATTTAAGGGCATATTGTTACAAGTTAGTCGGAGTGGGGAGGAACGAGAAGCTAAGGATGAGGTTATTTATAAGAAGTTTGACGAGAGAATCACTCACCTGGTATACTCGACAGGATCCGCGGAATTGGAAAACTTGGCAAGATATGGCGGAGGACTTCATGAATCATTTTTGATCCAACAGAGAGATCACTCTAGATCGGTTCGCACTGGTGAACCTACATAAAAAACCATCCGAGTCGTTCTAAGAGTATGCACATCGGTGGAGGTCCGAGGCCGCCAGGGCGCAACCTTTGCTGGACGACAATGAACTAATCAAGTATTTCATCAGAGCCCAGGAGGAAATATAGTTTGAATAGATGATGGGAATGATGGGACAAAAACTCCCCGAGCTGGTCAAGATGGGAAATTTCTTAGAAGAGGGCATAAACTCTGGTAAAGTACAAACCATGGCAGCATTGCAAGCGGCCAGCGAGGCCATCCAATCAGGGTCAATCGGTAGCGGAAAGAAGAAGAAAGGGGAGGTATTGGCAGTCATCCCTTACTACCAACCCAACCCGCATCATGAAAACACCTCTTATTACCCAAACAACCATTCACCACCACCCACTTACGCTCCAGTCTATAATACCCAGCCATATTACCACCCCTAACCACAATACAACCCTCCTCGAGCCAACAAATACCAAAAGCCACAACGACCATATGCTCTTGTCCAAACCACAACTCATCAAAATCGTCATGTTTATGCACCACGCCCTTGTCCCAACTTTGAGGAGAGAGGTCCTAGAACTTATACCTCGATTGCTGAGCCCTTGGCCCAATTGTTTGAGAGATTGAGAAGAGCAGGATTGATACACCCAATCGAAGGAAGGGTTCCTGAACATCCCTCCAAGTATTTTGATGCCACTAAAAGATACGTGTAGCATTCCAACGTACCTGGGCATGATAGTGAAGATTGTTTTAAGCTGAAAAATGAAATTGAAACCCTGATCAAGAGTGGAGCCATTCAGTGTGCTCCGGTACCGCCCAATGTGAATTGCAATCCACGTCCAATCATGAAAATTAGGGATCTAACATGATCGCATTAGATGAAGAGTATGACCTAAAGGGAACGATTCTCAGTATAGGAAATGCAGAAGCCGCTAGGATTTCTCCCCAAAAGGCTCCGATTATTACAGTACAACTGAGGCCTATAGTGACGGTTTAGACTTATCCGCAGTAGCCTACCACTGCTACAGGAGATGAAAAATGTCGGGAATACAAAACTGTCCCACGGACGTATCAGCAAAAGGGAAAGGCCAAAATGACAGACTCTGCTAGCCCATGGTATGACTAGGTTAGGGAGATGCTACGATCCTAAAGATGTCAATCGAGGAAACCCGAGGAGAGAACAAATTCCAAGGAGGAACATAACAGACCCAGAAGCCGCCGAGTTTTAGAAAAGAATGTCGAGCAAAGAGTATTATGTGGAAGAGCAGTTGAAGAAAACTCCTAAACAGATATCAATCATGGATCTATTAATGAGTTTCGACGGTCATAAGGATGCCCTATTGAAAGTACTAAGTGGGGTAAGTGTACCACGTAATACCACTAGTGAGGTGCTGGCCGCGACAATTGGGAAATTGGTCGAAGCAAACATGATCATCTTCAGAAGAGATGAACTTCGTGTCGAAGACGCAAGTCACAACAAGGCTCTTCACATCACTGACAAATGCGGGGAAAATGTAGTGTCCCGGGTGCTGGTCAATGGAGGGTCAGGAGTCAATATTGGTCCATTCTCCACCCTACGAGAGCTAGGAATTCATTTGAAGGAAGTCAAAGAAAGCCACGTACGTGTGAGCCTTTGATGGTTCACAAAAGGATGTTATTGGAGAAATCTATTTAGCCTTGCAGATGGGGCCAGCCAATTTTCCAGTGTTGTTTCAAGTACTAGAAATCTTCTCTTCTTACAGCTTGCTGCTGGGCAGGCCCTGGATACATATGGCAGGGGCCGTGCCATCCACTTTGCACTAATGAATGAAATTTGAGTAGGGATGTCAGGAGATCGTGGTTCATGGCGAGTGGGGTCACTCCGCCTATTTGGAGTATGTTGTTCCATTCATTGAAGGGCTAGACGGAGTTGCCTTCCACATTGTTTAAATCATGCAGACTACCTAGATGGAGAAGACCAAACAAAACTTGGGAATGCGATCGCCGTACAGATCCAAGATGGCTATGAGGGAGATGATGAAATATGGATACAGGCCAAGAATAGGGTTGGGAGCCAAGTCAGACGGAATCACAGAACCAATTGAACATAATGGGCAGAAAGGAAGGGCTGGCATAGGATATCAGACTCCGAAAAGGAAAGCTCATACCGTTAGCTCTGGGAAAAAGGTTTTTGTGCCAGAGCTAACGGTATTGGTAGTATGGAACTGTAAAAGTTTTCTTTTGAAAAGCGCACGGTCAATTGAGGCCTGTACCGTGTCTATACCTTTTTCGTCATTTACCTCTTGTGAATGCTTAAGACATTTCCCTTTTGATGAATTAAAAGAATAATTTTCTCAAAATATTGTAGCTTTTTTACCACTTTATGTATACTTAGCTTTTCTTTTCAGTAATCAAACTGCTAAAAATCCGCATTCTGTGATTAGGACATTTAACGAAATCGCTGAGCGCAATGACCCAGATTCCGAGGAGTATGACGAGAGCATGATGCCCGACAATCTCCCGCATGAGATCGAGAAGTTGGAGATTCAGGAAAAGCCCAACCTCGAAGAAACGAAAGTGGTCAATCTTATAAGCAAAGAAGATGTAAAAGAAACTAGAATCAGCATCCACCTAGAAGCCAAGCAAAAGGAAAAATTGATTGAGCTCCTCCGATAGTAAATCGATGTGTTCGTATGGTCCTACGATGACATGCGGGGATTAAGTATTGACATCGTCTCACATCGACTGCCCACTGATCCTACCAGACCGCCGGTCAAGCAGAAACTTAGAAAATTCAAACCCGATTTAAGTCTGAGGATAGATGAAGAAGTGACCGATATAAGTGAATTGGGTAAGGGTCACCAACTAACCAAGGTGGTTGGCAAACATCATCCCAGTACCCATGAATGATGGAAAGATCAAAATGTGTGTGGATTGCCGAGATCTCAACAAAGCTAGTCCAAAAGACTATTTCATTTTGCCAAATATCCACATCCTCATCGACAATTGTGCGAAGCACGAACTACAATCATTTGTAGATTGTTTTGATAGATTCCATCAAACCTTGATGCACGAGGAAGATGCAAAGAAGACAACTTTCACCACCCCTTGGGGAGTCTACTGTTATAGTGTTATGTCGTTCGATCTCAAGAATGCTGGCGCCACCTACATGAGGGCCATGACGACCCTCTTTCATGATATGATTCATAAAGAGATTAAAGTGTATGTGCATGACATCATCATAAAGTCTCGAAAGAGTTCCGAGCACTTGGACGACATGAGGAAATTTTTCGAATGCCTGCGAAGGTATAGTCTGAAGTTAAACCCAACAAAGTGCACGTTCGGAGTCCCTGCTAGAAAATTGTTGGGCTTCATTGTAAGCAAGAAGGGAATAGAATTGGACGTATCAAAAATTAAGGCTGTTCAGGAGTTACCGCCACCAAAGAGCAAGAAAGAAGTCATGAGTTTCTTGGGCAGATTGGATTGCTTCATAGCCCAGTCCATGGTAAACTGTGAACCCATTTTCAAACTGTTGAGAAAAGATGCCGCCACAAAATGGACAGAAGACTGCTAGAAAGCCTTCGACAAAATCAAAGAGTATCTCTCAAACCCACTAGTGTTGGTTCCCCCCGAACCAGGGAAGCCATTGTTACTCTATTTGTAAGTTTGGATAACGCTTTCGGCAGTGTGTTGGGGAAGCATGATGAAACTAGAGAAAGGAGAAAACCATCTACTACTTGAGTAAGAAGTTTACCCCATGCAAGGCCACGTATACCCTGATAGAACGCACTTGTTGTGCTCTGATTTCGATTGCTCAGAAACTAAGGCATTACATGTCAGCATACACCACGCATCTGATATCTCGGCTCGACCCGCTTTAGTACATTTTCCATAAGCCAATGCCTACCGGAAAGATAGCCAGATGGCAAATTCTCCTCAGCGAATTGGACATTGTGTACATAACTCAGAAGGCTATCAAAGGACAAGATTTAACCGACCACCTCACCGAGAATCCGGTGGATGGGGATTATGAACCGTTTACCACGTATTTCCCCGATGAAGAGGTACTATTTGCAGGAGAAGATAATGAAGAAATCATACCCAAGGTGGAGAATATTTTTCGATGGAGCAGCGAATTTTAAAGGAGTCAGATTGGGGCAGTCCTGATTTTGGAATCTGCACAACATTATCCAGCATCAGCAAAGATAAGATTCCCTTGAACCAACAATATGGTTGAGTACGAAGCGTGAATCTTGGGGATCAGAATGGCAGTCGACATGAATATCAAAGAACTTTATGTCATAGGAGATTCCGATTTGTTGATACACCAAGTCCAAGAGGAATAGTCAACCAAGAATGTCAAGATACTTCCGTACCTATACTGTGTGAAGGAGCTGTGCAAGAAGTTCAAAAAGATTGAGTTCAAGCACGTCCAGGATTCAAAACAAGTTTGCCTATGCCCTCGCAACCTTATCATCTATGATTCAGCATCTAGACAAGAACTACATCGAACCTATCGAGGTATAGATCAGGGATCATCATGCCTATTACTTCCATGTAGATGAAGAAGCAGATGGTACACCATGGTATCACGACATCAAGAGATTCCTCACAATCAGAGAATACCCGAAGAATGCTACTAATGGTCAAAAGCGAGCTCTCAAGAGGCTGGCGAACCATTTTTTCCTCAACGGGGAAGTCCTGTACAAGAGGACACCAGACACCAGACTATTGGAGGAAATACATGCAGGAACGTGCGGAGCCCACATGAATGGGTTCTTATTAGCCAAGAAGATCTTGAGAGATGGATACTTTTGGATGACTATGGAAAGCGACATTATCTGCTACGTGTAGAAGTGTCACCAATTCCAGATTCATAGGTATTTCATCCGGTTTCCACCAAACAGGTATTTCATGAGATACTGTCTTTAAGATTCATTTAAGAGGAAAATTTGCACGACGTAGAGTGGATACGGGTCAGGCAAGAACAACTCATGCTCATTGATGAAAAAAGAATGGATGTAGTATGTCATGGCCAGCAATATCAGAACAGGATGGCCAGCATATTTAACAAGAAAGTGAAGCCTCGCCAATTCACACCGGGGCAGTTGGTTTTGAAGAAAATCTTTCCCCATCAAGAAGAAGCCAAAGGAAAGTTCGCACCAAACTGGCAAGGTCCTTATGTGGTTCACCGAGCGCTGTCTGGTAGAGCTTTAATCTTGGCAGAAATGGATGGACACGAAGCCTATCAACTCAGACGCGATCAAGAGATACTATGTCTGAAGACAAATAGAGTTAGGTTTATTGATGTAATAGAACTACGTTCAACCTGACCTCCCACGGAGGGATACACAGGAAACCCACGTAGGGTTCAGTTTGTCTCCCCCCTTTTCTCTTGTAATAGATAAACCAAATATCACTTTTGTATGTCGCTCAGGAACCACGCTGACTTGATTTCTTCATAAAGGAATACGTAGGCAATCCTCATCAGATTCAGTCATCTTTTGTAATTGAACTGTGTTCTGACCTGATTACACATGGATACGTAGGCTGCCCGAGTCAGAGTCGACCATTTTCATTCTTAATCTCATCATCTCGTATCGATTGTAATCAAACTACGTCTTGACCTAATTCCATTTGGATCCGTAGGCTGCCTGATTCAGGCTCGGTCATTTTTATCATATTTCATCATAATCCGCGAACTACATTCAGACCTTATTCAGTTCAGGATATGTAGGCAACCTGAAAGGGTTCGGTCATAACCTTAGGAAAGCCTTGTAATGCATTAGCTCAAATTAGGACGCAGTCGCAACCGCAAGCAGCCGCATTGTTAGAAAAATCACGGAGGATCAACAGCAATAGGACAAAGTCTAAGGAGGACACGCTCGCGTGTAGAGAACCCTTCGTAATATGTCATAATCCAGAACGACGGAATTTACCTTAAAAAAATAAAGTATTTTCAAAATATTTTCTAAAACAAAACATATATACCGTAATCTGTTCCATCTACTAAACCTCGCGGCACAATCATGTCCAAGGCCGGGGCAAACCAACATTGTGGTCGACACAAACCAACTCCCCCTCCCTCCCCCCACTAAGAAGTTTTCTTTGAGTACAGGGTCAACAAAGAGTAAGGAAGCACTAAGACCACACTTGGGCAAATGACCGGACTAGCCACTTGCCTAAGATTATCTCTTTTCCTTTTTCTCTTAGATTTTCTAGTACAGCTAAAGCTAACTTTTGAATCCTTTGCAGGTTCCTCGGAATCAGACAGCTGATACAAAAAAACATGTACATAACAAATTGCCTGCTCAACTAATAGGAGTATCTAGTACAAAACGAGCCATCGACTTCACCGATTAAAGTACTGTACAGAGAAAACTGTCTGCTCAACTAATTAGAGCTTCCTGTACAAATCAAACGTCAACTTCATCGGTTGAAGTTCTGTATATAGAAAAATGTCAGCTCAATCAATCAGAGCACAATGTACAAATCGAATGTCGGCTTCGCCAATCGGATCCTTGTATACAACAAACTGCAAACCTCCAACAAAGAAATTCGCATTGTCGCTCTGTCGCAACAGATAGCAGAATAGACAATCGCAAACCTCGTCACCAATTTTTTGCCAATCGATGGCCGCCTCTTAGTTTCGCCGACAAGAGTATTTCTTGGGTATGCTTTCATTTCATTTGCTATTATTTTGAATGCTTTAACGTCTTGCTCATGCAGCTTCAGGCATGATTACAATTTAGCCAATCACTCCCAAGCGGAGGTTACTTTAAATTTTTCTATGCAAAGCTCTCCTAACAAGTGGAGACGCACTATACAAATCAAGCTCCCCCGACAAGCGGAGACACTTCTCAGTGCAAATCTCTCCCAATGAGTAGTGACACACTTTACAAACCAAGCTCTCCCGACAAGCGGAGACAATTTTCAAATGCTCTGACAGCTGCGGAACAACGGCTAACAAATTGAGTTAAGATCAAGTATCCCATCATCCCGATCCCAACTAACGGCTCGCCAGCAGCCAGACATCATCATTCCTGCATCATTTACGTCGCACCTTATTATATTCTACATTAGAATATATTGGTATGCGTGAATTTCATTTATTTTGTAGGAACAAACACCGCAACATGGAACTTTTTCTTAGCAGCAGACTGCACTACAATGCTATGGGGACAGCCAACCCATTAGCGGCCCTAAGATCCAAGCTCAAGACGATCAGTGAAACTAAAAAATTTCAAATCTTTCAAAATCAAGTCGTAAAATTCAAGCTATCATGAGTGCCAAATCTTCCGTCTCGCCGTATTGTCATAATATGATACTGGGGCAATTCCTGCTAGTGCCGTTTCTTCGAAGTCTTCACTCCAGAACTACATGAGGCTTGATCCTCGATAAGCCCGAGGTATGTAAGCAATTCAAAGCCAGAATTCGGCCCCAATATCCCTAATATTCCCAAATCCTCCCAGATTCTCTCTTAACTCAATCCTGCAATCTTCATGCCACTCTTGCAATACGTGCCAAAGTCGAGACAAAATTGGCTTTGGTTCAATTTCCTTGCTCAAAAACTCTTTCATCGTCTCTGGTCAAATAGGGGAAGATGTTGATGGCCAATTTCGACCCTCCCTTTTAAATTAATTTATTTATACTTAATAATGTAAAATATCTATTTTCAAAGTATTTTCTAGCAATAAATATCTATTTTTACAAATTAATGAAGCACTAGTTTATAAAATTAATCGCGTATTATTAACATTATGCAATTGCAAATATATTCACTTTTTTTTTGAGATTATTAAAATAATTCTTATACATACATTACATAGGTTTTACAATTAATTTGATAAATTACTCTTTAATTTCTAGTTAATTATATTATTATGTGAACTACGAAATAAGTGTTACAATTTAGGAAAATAATATATTTTTTGTCACGACCCGAAATTCCAACCCGGTCGTGATGGCACCTTTCATGAAGATAAGGCCAGCCAATTCAAACTAAACCTCATTTTAAACAGTTAAACAATGCAAAAATCATATAAGCAAAATTCACTACAGTAGTTTGCGGAAAACATAGCTAACCATCCCGACAACAGCCTGAAACCGGGGTGTCACAAAGTCATGAGCAACTAATGAAATCCTAATAACAAGATTACTAATACAATATCTTTGGCACAATTGTTTGAAGAAAGTGGAAATAACAATATAAAGAGACACGGGGCTGCGGACGCCAACAGCTACCTCGTAGTCTCTGAGTCACCGCTCTGACAATCGTAGTCAATGCCTCGGAGTGGAATCAATAAGCCTGAATCTGCACACAGGGTGCAGGGAGTAATGTGAGTACTTCCAACTCAGTGAGTAATAATTATAAATAATGACTGAAAGTAAGAAAACACACAAGGCATAAAACAATCCACAACGAAACAGTAAACATGCAAACATCTCAAGTAAAAATAACATGAAGCAAAGGAAAACAGCATGACTAGCCACGTCATGTCTCGTGGCAGCGTGCCACCCGTTCCCATGGGTACCCGCGCTCACTGGGGGTGTACAGACTCCGGGAGGAGCCCCTTACGGCCCAAGCGCAATATCTTGTGGTGGTGTGCCACCCGATCCATTCACATCAAATCTCGGGCGACGTGCCACCCGATCCCATTTACATCATTTAAAATGTCATTTAAATATCAGGCCCTCGACCTTATATCACTCAGTAAAACCTCACATTTGGCCCTCGGCCGTACTCAGTCAGAAAAATCATCTCCTACCCCTCGGGCATAGTAAAACAGTAGTCTTCAGCCCAATATATATCATTTAAAAATACTATGTAAACCTCAAAAACTGAGTAAAAGTGGTTGAGTGGTAAAACAGTGTAAATCAATACGACTGAGTTCAAGTAATACATCAACACAGTGAGGAAACAATGATAAATACCCCTGAAGGGTTCACATAACCGGCACGAAGCCCAAATATGGCAATCAGCCCAATTCATGACGATATCAAATAAGTTTCAATAAAATATATAGTAAAAATCATCAATCGGGACGGACCAAGTCACAATCCCTATAGTAAACGACCCCACGCTCATCATCGAGCGCGTGCCTCACTTCAATATGGCACTACGATGTGCAATCCGGGGTTTCAAACCCTCATAATATCATTTACAATCACTACTCACCTCGAACCGGCTAAATTTCTAGCCTACGACGCCTTTGCCCTTCGAATTGGCCTCCACGTGCGTCGAATCTATCCAAATTCAGAACAATTACATCACAATATTTTGATGGAACAAAGCCCAAGCGAAAACAACCGAAAATACCAAGAAATCCCGAAATTAGCAAAACCCGAGTCCCGGACCCACTTCTCGAAGTTCAAAAATTATCACATCAACGGGTTTCTTATCTCCCAACGAGTTCACCCATACAAAAATTATCAAATTCCGACATCGGATTGGCTTTCAAATCTGAATTTTTCGTTCTTGGAAGATTTGGAAAAAAATTCTAATTTTTCTTCCATATATTCATGGATTTATGATGTTAAATGAGTATGGAATCATGATCTATGAAGGATTTATGATAAAGAACACTTACCTCCTTCAAATTTGTGGAAAACCTTCTAAAAATCGCCCAAACCGAGCTCCCCCAACTCTATTTTGTCAAAATGGCCAAAACCCCCGTTTTTATAGTACCTTTCTGCCTCGGGCGCTGCCTGTGGCGCTGGTTCCAGCAGCCACAGATTCCCTGACACAAAAATAGGCATAACATTCTCATACGATGTCCGAATTGGACGATTCTTTTTGCTATGACTCCGAAATTTTGATACGGATCTAATGCTTCAATTAAAACTGAATTTGGAGTCCATTTGTATAATATGATACCACATATTCTTGAAGAAACGATATCGAAACATTCTTGAAATGCCCAAGTTAAACTCCATCAACCATCCAAAATCCATTCGAGGCCTTCAGGACTTCAACCAAATATATCAACAAATCTTAAAACATCATATGGACTTAGTCGAGGCCTCAAATCACACCAAACAACGGTAAATACACGAATCCAACCCCAATTCAAGCCTAATGAAACTAACAAATTCCAACTTCTACATTCGATGCCGAAACCTATCAAATTGAATCCGATTGACCTCAAATTTTGCACACGAACATCCGGACCTATGAACTTTTTCAAAACTTGATTCTGACCCCGATATCAAAAAGTCAACTCCTCGGTCAAACTTTCCAAAAATCTTCTATTTTCCAACATTCGCCAAAATGCGTTGAATTGTCCTACGGACTTCCAATTTCAAATCCAGACATACGCCTAAGTCCGAAATCACCATACGAAGCTATAGCAACTCTCAGAATTCCATTCCGACCCTCGGATCAAAATCTCACCTAACAACCGGAAATCGCCAAAACACAACTCCACCAATTCATGCTTAATTCTACACCGGACCTCCAAAACCAATTCAAATCACACTCCTAAGTCATAAATCACCTCCAGAATCTAACCAAACCATTGGAACTCACATCCGAGCCCTCTAACTCATATGTCAACATACGGTTGACTTTTCCAACTTAAACCTTCTTAAAAGAGACTTAGTGTCTCATTTCTTGCCAAACTCACTCCTAACGCAAACTACTCAACTCGATCACATAAAACATGGATAACGAAGCATAATGAGATGGAAAATGAGGAAAACGGAGCAGTAACTCACGAGACGACTAGCCGGGTCGTCACATTCTCCCCCACTTAAATAAACGTTCGTCCTCGAACGTGCTAAGAATTATTCCGAGGACATTAAATTTCTAAGTGTATTATTACACGCACTCGCGGGTGATTCCATGTCACCTTAAATTTAACATGGATCCGACAACACCATCTCAATTGAAGATTATTTCTTTTATCCACATTTATAAACTTCAAAGCCAAATTTCTCACAGCCCAATTAACTCAATACAACATGTTAGTCTCAACCGACTGTAGCAACTCGTGCTTGCGCGCCCATCATATGTATGCCCATAACCACGTCTCTGGTTATAATAGCTGTTCATAATTAATTCCAGCATCGTCAATTAACCTCAGTTTAACCAAAACCTCGTTTCAAATTTTCACAACTCTAACAGCAATTCACGAGGCATGAAGACCTCATAATTATTTACTCATTTAATGAGTCACATTTAACGCCACCTGGATACTCCCCTTGTAGGCTAGAACTCAATAATTACAGCACGAATATGGCTAAATGTGCACAGAAATACATAGAAGAATTATCAAATAAGCCTAACAGGCATGGCTCCCTATCAGTACTATAGTACCAATTTAATTCCACACAGGGAGAATTTAAAGCACATAAATTTTCATCACAAGGATCTCGTCCTTATATAACTTCCACCGCGGCTCATAGCCTAGTTAAGCTTTTCACATCATACTAAAATGCGAGGATCTTGTCCTTAACTCTGAATCACAAGTAATATGCACATTGTGCCAACCGAAATCTATCCATTTCTTCTTTAAAAGTAATTTTCTTTAATTGAAATCACGACACATAATGAACTCCCATACTGGTAGGGCATATAATTCATAAAGCTCTAATTAGTTATCCCGAAATTACATCAAAACCCACTGTAGTGAGTAACAGAAAGTCACTTTTGGACTCATAGCCCTCAATAGTGTACAAAACAAAAATGATAGACACGGATAAGACTATCAAAATATCCCAACAGGGATAAACACAGTAGTAGAGTGCAAATTCACAAACTCACCATATAAGTCAATTGCCCATAATAACATCCTCCGACCACAACAACTGGAATAACGATGTTTCCTTTTAATGTGCCTTATATAAATCTGATTGCATAGATTTCAGCTCCAATAATCTCGTCTCACTCGGTGCAAGCTGCTCACACAATAAGCCGCCTGAAACACCGACTCATCTCTCATATGGCGCCATCAATGCGCCGACAAGCTACCATTTGAACATGACACATAAGTAGGAACAAACTCTGGAAAAGAATTATCCAGCCCGCATAACGAATGGAACGGTCAATAGATGTCACGAACCCTTCTCAAAGGATGAGAAACAAAGTACGCAGGAATAGGTATAGGGGACCGTACTCAACATAACACTGTTGCGGCACGCAACCCGATCCACACATGATACCGTTACGTGAGATAAAATAATTTCTCATAGCCCCTGAACTATTAGTAGAATGAATACTTCATTGGCTAGAACCCCCTTCACTCAACTCATTTTAGAATAACCATGGCAACATGCAACTGAATTCCCATAACCACAGAAAATACAAACCTCAAGTTGTGGTGTAAACCATCATAACTCTTGCGGAGTCCATTCACACAAAAGGGCCATTTGAAGCAATATCTCCCAAATCAATCAAGTCATGGTGGCTATCGGACCTGCACGTACAACCACATACCACATGTAAAACTTCACACGCCGAAGGAACTAATCATTGCCACCATCACACTGATTAAACCATTGCTAACCGACCCAATTTCTTTCAATTTACTCTTGACCTGACTTAGAAATATAATAGCTCCATTCACAACATAGTGAACTCAATTTGCATTCACCTCGAGTGACCCTAATCGCGAGACCACATCGTCTCAATACTCATGAACCATCTCATACCATCCTTATGTGCTCAATATTATCTCAGACTGGTACACCCATTTTGCAAGACCTTCTGCAAATCCGAAGCTATCTCTTTCTTTTCTCCAATACTGCACCGTATACCCGATGATAACATAGTATATTCCAAGATTCATTCGTAACCCACTGTGAAGACTCGATCCTTAACCACACATCGGACCCGAAATCCTTAGGCACTGCACTTTAATTCTTGAATCCACTAGGACCGTTATCGAAGGTCAATCACTCTGACCTAGTCCCGAAGATAACCGATTGTGCTCTTTTCCATGTACATCACATCCATAAAACACAAGCTCCGAGTCTTCCCAAAAACCTGAACATGCATCGATAACGCTGAATATAGCACATGCCCATCTAGTTCTTTGCCGAATTACCCCTAATATTTCCTTTTCTTAGTGATAAATACACCGCCAACATACTGATAACCAGAAACCGCACAAGCAGACCACCACGCGATCCAATTGTAAACGGTGAGGCTCTCCCCCACTTAGCTCTAAGCCACCGTCACATAATGTAGAGCCTACGACAATTCCTCCTTCTCAAATACCATGATCTCGCACCATTAACCCGACAGATCTCGAAGTCTTTGTTGAGCTTTTCATGAACATCCTGGATCACAAGTCATAGTCACGCACTCGACCTCTTACTGGGTAGAAAGTAATATACCTCGCAGAAGCTTCATCAACAGCATGCCACCGCTAACCTGCTCACAGGAGATAACCCACCTGTGGAATTCCTTACCGACATCTTCTAACGACGCTGCACAGGGTACAACTACCCCGTAATCAGCAAATTCTCCTGAGCTCATGCTCGCCCACCAGCTGTATAAGTCTGCTCCTTCCTTATTGACATCAACTGCAAGTTCAACAATGCTTTACAAACTTAGATCATATTGCATCTGAACCAATAAAATGTTACCGACTCTAAGCCCCTTCGAAGATCATCTTTCTCGAGCCATTCCCATTAGAGATACTAATTCGATTCGAACCGCTGCACACAGCTATCCCCGGCAACCACCCCTCAGGCACCATTTCACAGCACCATGCCCGAAGGCAAAATCCAAGAAGACTATAACACCGACGAACCATAATGCGTTCAAACAAGGACGACGACACCGCATCATATTGAAAATTCCATCATGCTTGAAAATATCAAGTCTTGTTACTTCATCAACCAAACATGGACATCTATAGTACGACTGCTTTTCCTTCGCTAGAATTAAATGCTGAACCTCTAAATCATACACTGAGAAATCCTCCTTTCGAGTCATTCACTGCCGCGTTCCATATATAAGCACTATACCATTTCACCAACATTGTATGACAACAACGCATAGACATCGTAGCAATTCGTGCACGGTCTCTAAACCATAGAAGATACAGATATTAAGTTGGAACATAAGAACATCCTTCCACAAGACAGCAATAATAGCCTGCCCGAACATGCATCTGGCACCACGTCTGTAGTAGCACTACAACTCTTCGACGCCCAATTGATAACAAGCGCTTCGCGCCACATAAGATTGAGTAGGAAAGAAATAAAGGCATAAGCTTCAATAGAATCAAACCGCACGATAAGGATATCAAGAATATGATGTTTTTCCTGAAAGGTTCAGCAGCCTCTCGAAGATAAGTNGACTCTAAGCCCCTTCGAAGATCATCTTTCTCGAGCCATCCACACTTGGACCGCTGCATACAGCTATCCCTAGCAACCACCTGTCAGGCATCATTTCACAGCACCATGCCCCAAAGGCAAAAATCTAAAAAGACCGTATCACCAACGAACCATAATACGTTCAAACAAGAACGACGACACCGCATCACATTGAAAATCCCATCATGTTTGAAAATATCAGATCTTGTTACTTCATCAAACAAACATGGACATCTATAGTCCGACTGCCTTTCCTTCGCTGGAACATAAGAACATCCTTCCACAAGACAACTATAATAGACTGCCCAAATATGCATCTGGCACCACGTCTGTAGTACCAGGACCACTCTTCGACGCCCAATTGATAACAAGCACTTCGGGCCGCTTAAGATTGAATAGGAAGGAAATAAAGGCATAAGCCTCAATAGAATCAAACCGCACGATAAGGATATCAAGAATATAAAGTTTTTCCTAAAAAGGTTTCGCAGCCTCTCGAAGATAAGTACAGACGTCTCCGTACCGATCCGCGAGACTCTACTAAACCCGCTCATGACTTGTGAGACCTATGTAACCAAGGATCTGATACCAAGTTGTCACGACCCGAAATCCCAACCCGGTCGTGATGGCGCCTTTCATGAATACAAGGCCAGCCAATTCAAACTAAACCTCATTTTAAACAGTTAAACAACGCAAAAATCATATAAGCAAAATTCACTACAGTAGTTTGCGGAAAACATAGCTAACCATCCCGACAACAGCCTGAAACCGGGGTGTCACAAAGTTATGAGCAACTAATGAAATTCTAATAACAAGATTACTAATACAATATCTCTGGCACAATTGTTTGAAGAAAGTGGAAATAACAATATAAAGAGATACGGGGTTGCGGACGCCAACAGCTACCTCGTAGTCTCTGAGTCACCGCTCTGACAATCATAGTCAATGCCTGGGAGCGGAATCAATAAGCCTGAATCTGCACACATGGTGCAGGGAGTAATGTGAGTACTTCCAACTCAGTGAGTAATAATTATAAATAATGACTGAAAGTAAGAAAACAAACAAGGCATAAAACAATCCACAACGAAACAGTAAACATGCAAACATCTCAAGTAAAAATAACATGAAGCAAAGGAAAACAACATGACTAGCCACGTCATGTCTCGTGGAAGCATGCCACCCGTTCCCATGAGTACCCGCGCTCAGTGGGGGTGTACAGACTCCGGAGGGGCCCCTTACGGCCCAAGCGCAATATCTCGTAGTGGCGTGCCACCCGATCCATTCACATCAAATCCCGTGGCGACGTGCCACCCGATCCCATTTACATCATTTAAAATGTCATTTAAATCTCAGGCCCTCGGCCTCATATCACTCAGTAAAACCTCACATTTGGCCCTTGGCCGCACTCAGTCAGAAAATCATCTCCTGCCCCTCGGGCATAGTAAAACAGTAGTCCTCAGCCCAATATATATCATTTAAAAATACTATGTAAACCTCAAAAACTGAGTAAAAGTGGTTGAGTGGTAAACTAGTGTAAATCAATACGACTGAGTTCAAGTAATACATCAACACAGTGAGGAAACAATGATAAATACCCCTGAAGGGTTCACATAACCGGCAAGAAGCCCAAATATGGCAATCAACCCAATTCATGACGATATCAAATAAGTTTCAATAAAATATATAGTAAAAATCATCAATCGGGACGGACCAAGTCACAATCCATATAGTAAACGACCCCACGCTCATCATCGAGCGCGTGCCTCACTTCAATATGGCACTACGATGTGCAATCCGGGGTTTCAAACCCTCAAAACATCATTTACAATCACTACTCACCTCGAACCGGCTAAATTT
>MCJB01037167.1:14039-30844 GCA_002018475.1 Nicotiana obtusifolia | reverse complement strand
ATAGCCTATTGTACTAGCATCAATTATGTCAATAAGTATTACTACATAACTTAGTTCTTCCTAATATAGTCATAAAAAGAAATTAAATTCGCCCGGTTCGAGCTACATCCTTGGAAAAGAACCGGTGCCTTAAGAAAAACCAAGGAATATTACCTAACTAACCTATAATTAAAACAAAATCTTTTTGTTGTTTTTAATCAAATTTTGTCCCTCAAGAAAACGATCCATCGTCGGGAAAAATCTGGAATATATATATATATATATATATTCTTCCTCGTTTTTCTGATTTTATTTTCTAAACATTATAACAAACTATGAGAACAAAAAATACGAATCATTAAATACTAATAAGAAGTAACTTAAAACTAACAATTAAAACTAGCAACTATTAATATCAAAATCACACAACACAAATTTTAACAACATACAATTACCAGCACAAGAAGTACTTCCCCCACCCCACACCTATAGTATGCATAGTCCCCGATGCATTGAAAATATTAAAAGCAAAGTAGGGTGAAAAGAAAACTCCCTGTCAGTTCGTGCCTGTCTCATCAGAATCCAGCTCAAAAGGTACCAACGCCATGGGACCGGTGGCTTCATCATCGTCAGCCCCCTCGTGATCTGAGCCTTGCACTGTGTTGGCATCCTCGGACGAATGTACCGGACTGCCAGGTGCAATCCCTAACATCTCCTTATACGCGCTGGATAGATCGTCGCGCAGGTGCATGCGCTCGTCATCAGTGATGCCGGCTCGGCTCATAAGCAAATTGAGAGCGTTATACATGTATTTGTTGAAATTCTCCTCACGCTCCAATCGTGCCGCTGGGGTGAGCATAGATGATGGCTCCATGACGAAGGTGATTTCCATAAGACCAGCTGGTGCCTCTACCACTTCATCGTGCCTAGGATATTCAGGCACTCCCAAGAATCATGTATTGTGTCAGAAGGTTGCCATAATATAACCGCCGAATCTGCCGCCCGAATCTGGTGCGGGTCATCTCGTTGAGCATAATATCAACGATATTTATAGGTCGGCAGGTCATGAGGGAGAAGACCAGACACACTCGGGCTGGAGTGCAGTCACTACTGTGTTCGGCAGGCATCAGTCTAGCCTGTACAAAATTCTGCCATACTTTGGCGGTGTGGTTGATCCGCCCTGACCATCGAAAGATGAATGTTCCCCTGCTTCCTGTTCCACTTGCCATTGGAATCAATGCCACACAATGTATGCCGGATTAGCTCATAAGGAGGACTTTTGATGAGGTTTTGCAGTCTCTGAGGATCGGCATTTTCAACACCTAGATAGTTACACAGCTCTTCTCGACCCAATGGCACCTCGGTTCCGCGAACATAAGAGATAGATCGATGATGTTGACAGTTGGCATACAATTCGCGAACCAGACTCAAATTGGCCGGCCCTGGGCAATCCAGGAATTTGTCCATGCGTGAAAGGCGTAGTCTTGCAAGCACGTCTGGGAACCGCCTTTCCAAAGTAGTAGTGTTTATGCCCATTTCAGAAACATAGCGCCCAGTTGGCACAAAGTTCCGATACCATACTGCCGCAGCATCATTAACCAATTCCAATCGCGGGCGAGGTCGGGAGGGGACTTGCTGCGACCCCTTGTCTACTTGCTTTCCCTTGGACTGTCGCGATGAGCCCTCTCCTTGTTTTCGCTTCTTAGGAGCTTGTGAAGTAGCGGAGGCTTTGCCAAGACCTTTCCCTTTAGCCTCATCACGTGCCATAACGTCATACACACAAGCAAATATGAAAATGAGCAAAGTGTAACATATGTATCGGAAATACCACATCATTAATGAACCCCACACTTTAACTCCAATCACATAACAAGTGTTCCAATAAAAATTATAAGTACTCAAGACTTCCCCATGTGTCAAAAATACATAGTGATTATGGCGACGTTAATAAACGATAAGGGTAAAGAAAAGAAAAAGTTCGGCACTTTCTATGCTAATGGTAAAAATATAATAACTAACGTAACACAATTATACAACATATATGAATAATAGTTATGGCAGAAACATGTTCGACATCAAAGACCTACCCCTCAACATGTATAATTCACCCAAGATACCCCACACTTTGTTCAAACGCATATACAAGTGTTTTCGGTTACTCATACTTCACCGGTGCATTAAAAATTCTCATTCAGGCATTTAAACAAACAGGTGGTGGGCATGAAGAGTGTTCTTAACTTTCAACAATGGTGAAGTATAGTAACCCTCCCGATTTTGACGAAGTAGAGGGAATGTTAGTTTACTACTCCGAGAACAACAAGAAACAAATAAAATTTCGGCTCAACTATACTACCATGAATTTCGAGAATAGAAGACGAAGAAGAAAATATGGGGGATTCTATGGGGGTGGGCACATTAATGTATATACAAGAGAAATAAACTACAAAGAAAGTAAAAGAGAAGAGGAAGGAGAAGAGGAGATGATCATACCTGAAGAACGAAGAGTAAAGAGAAAGAAAATCGGAAGTTTGCAGTGAAGAAGAGGAGGAAAAACGTGGATGAGAGGAGGGATTTTGTTTCTTGTTATGTTTAAGTTATGTTAGGAGTTGGGGGAAATTTTATGGGTTTTAATATGAGTAAAAACGGGTAAATGGGTCGGGTTATCGGGTATGGGTGAGTAAAATAACGAAATACAAAGAAAAGAAGAGAACTTACCTGACACCCCCCCAGCCGGCGCCTAGCGCCTTGCCCAGCGCTGGGGGTCTTGAACTCACTGCCTTCAGCGTCGCAGGCAACGCTGGGCGCTGAGGGCAGAACTTTTTCGCAATTTTTTTTTTGTCACTTATATATGTTATAACATTACATCTAATAATTGTAAACATCAATGAGATTCCCCTATCTAGTCTAAAAGAATAAAACAAGAAGTTAACTAAGAACAATGAAAATTGGGTTGCCTCCCAACAAGCGCCTGATTTAACGTCGCGGCACGACTCTGATTTTCGCCTTACTCATTGGTGAGCACGACTTTGGTTTTATCCCTATCAATCAAACCTCCCCAATAGTGCTAAACCCTCTGACCGTTCACCAAAAATTTTCTTTCACTATTCAAAGCTCGCAGTTCGATTGTACCATGTGGAGTAACCCGCACCACTTCGCATGGACCTGACCATCTGGATTTTAACTTCCCGAGGAATAACCTTAGTCTTGAATTGAATAATAAAACTTGTTGACCCGGTTCAAAATGGCGTGGTCTTATGTGCTTGTCATGCCATCTTTTTGTCTTTTCTTTATATAATTTGGCATTCTCATAGGAGTGTAGCCGGAACTCATCTAATTCATTCAACTGCATAAGTCGCTTCTCACCTGCTGCTTCAAAGTCCATATTTAGCCTTTTTATCGCCCAGTAAGCTTTATGCTCCAACTCCACCGGTAAGTGGCATGCCTTTCCATAGACTAATTTATAGGGAGATGTTCCAATTGGAGTTTTGTAGGCTGTCCTATATGCCCAAAGAGCATCATCCAGCTTCGAAGCCCAATCCCTTTTGTTCACGCTCACTGTCTTTTCTAGAATTTGTTTAATCTCCCTATTCGACACTTCCGCTTGGCCACTTGTTTGGGGGTGATATGCTGTGGCAACTTTGTGCCGAACCCCATATTTTGCTAGAAGGTTATTTAATAGCCTATTGCAAAAGTGCGTTCCTTCATCGCTGATTAATGCCCTTGGAGTCCCAAATCTGGAGAATATATTCTTCTTCACGAACGCAGCCACTACCATGGCATCATTTGTAGGCAAAGCAATCGCCTCCACCCATTTTGATACATAATCAACGGCTAGCAGAATATACTTGGTCCCTCTGGAAGGTGGGAATGGTCCCATAAAGTCTATCCCCCAAACATCAATAAGTTCAACTTCTAGAATGTTATTTAAAGGCATTTCCTGCTTCCGTGTGATGGTGCCCGTTCTCTGACATTGATCGCACCTTTTTACAAATGCATGTGCGTCCTTGAACAAGGTTGGCCAGAATAGACCAGATTGTAGTACCTTAGCTGCTGTTCGGTCTCCTCCGTGATGGCCTCCATAAGTTGAGGTGTGACAATCATGCAGTACAGACTCTACTTCTTCTTCCGGAATACATCTCCTCATTAACTGATCAGCACATTGTTTGAACAAATAAGGTTCGTCCCAATAGTAGAAATTCACATCATGCAAGAACCTTTTTCTGGCTTCGGTCTTGAAATCTGGAGGAAGTACGCCGCTCACCAAGTAATTCACATAATCCGCATACCAAGGGGACGAATCATGAGTGATAGCAAAGAGATGTTCATCTAGAAATATTTCTTTTATTTGTCCATCTTCCTCCACGTGATCATGATTTTTCAAGTGGGATAGATGGTCAGCTACCTGATTTTCTGTTCCCTTCTGATCTCTAATTTCCACATCAAATTCTTGCAACAACAATACCCAGCGCATTAATCTAGCTTTAGACTCTTTTTTAGTAAATAGGTACCTGATTGCTGCATGGTCGGTGTGGACTATGACTTTCGTTCCCACTAAATAAGCTCGAAATTTTTCGAATGCCCAAACTACTGCTAACAACTCTTTTTCTGTGGTTGTATAATTTTGTTGTGCCGTGTCAAGAGTTTTTCTTGCATAGTAGATTGAGTGGAACACCTTGTCTTTCCGCTGTCCCAGCACTGCTCCAATAGCCAAGTCACTTGCATCACACATAAGTTCAAAGGGCAATGACCAATCTGGTGCTACGATGATAGGTGCAGTCACCAACTTCTTCTTAAGTTCTTCAAAAGCCTTGAGGCAGGAATCATCAAATTTAAAGGATACATCTTTTTCGAGCAACCTGCACAAAGTAGTAGCAATCTTAGAAAAATCTTTAATAAATCGTCTATAAAAACCTGCATGTCCCAAGAAGCTCCGGACACCCTTGACTGAAATTGGTGGAGGTAATTTTTCAACGGCCTCCACTTTAGCTTTATCTACTTCGATACCGGTTCTGGAGATCTTGTGACACAATACAATTCCTTTTTGCACCATAAAGTGGCACTTTTCCCAACTAAGCACCAAATTCGTTTCTTCGCACCGTGCTAGCACCTTTCTGAGGTTCTTTAAGCAATCATCATAGGAAACCTGAGAAATCATCCATGAATACTTCCATGAATTTTTCTATCATATCGGTGAAAATAGCCATCATGTATCTTTGGAATGTTGCCGGTGCGTTGCATAGGCCAAATGGCATTCGCTTGAAGGCGAAAGTGCCATAAGGGCAAGTGAAGGTGGTCTTCTCTTGGTCTTCGGGACATATGACAATTTGGTTATACCCCGAGTAGCCATCCAGAAAATAATAGTATTCATGCCCTGCTAGTCTGTCGAGCATTTGATAAATGAATGAGAGTGGGAAATGGTCTTTTTGGGTCGCTTTGTTGAGTTTCCGGTAGTCAATGCATACTCTCCATTCTGTGATAGTTCTAGTAGGAATTAACTCATTCTTTTCGTTCTCTACAACGGTCATACCCCCCTTTTTCGGTACACACTGCACTGGGCTGACCCAATTGCTGTCAGAAATTGGAAAAATGATACCTGCGTCAAGCAATTTTATGACTTCCTTCTTCACCATTTCCTTCATGATAGGATTCAACCTCCGTTGCTGCTCTACACTAGGGCGGTTTCCATCCTCTAGAAAAATTTTATGCATGCAAAAAGATGGACTGATTCCCTTGATATCTGCTATGGTCTACCCGATTGCCTTTTTGTATTCTCGAAGGACCCGAAGCAATTTTTCTTCTTGCGTGCTGGTCAAACTGGATAATATAATCACTGGCAATGTCTCAGAATTACCCAAATATGTATAGCGCAGATGCGCTGGAAGTGGCTTGAGTTCGAGCCTTGGTGCTTCCTCAATAGATGGCCTGGGAAGGGTCAGAGTAATAGTCCTCTCCAATTCTTCGAATTTTCTGAACCCCTGAATATAATTGTAATATATGTCCAATAATTGCTCGAATTCCCCCATCATCTCATCTTCATTAACTTCCATATCCCCAATCAATATACGTTCAACAGGATCAGCTGGGCTTAGGTAAGGCACTAAGGATGTAGAGACATTCTCCACCACTGAGATCATGGATAACTCTTCATAATGTGTTGGCAGTCGGAGTGCTTTATAGACATTAAATACTTCTTCTTGATCCCCTACTGTCATCATCATTTTACCCTCACAGACAACGATAATGGCGCGGCCGGTGGCTAGGAAGGGCGCCCCAAAGTAAATGGGACGTCCTGATCTGATTCGTAATCTAGGATGATGAAATCTGCCGGAAATATGAACGAGCCAACTTGGACTAAGACATCTTCAATTACTCCCTCCGGATGAGCCAGGGAGCGCTCTGCCAATTGTAATATAACTGTCGTTGGGCGTGGGTCACCCAACCCCAACTGTCTGAATACTGAGAGTGGCATCAAGTTAATACTCGCTCCAAGATCACATAATGCTCTTCCCACAACATGTTTCCCAATTGAAATTTGAATGGTAAAACTGCCCGGATCCTTCAATTTCTGTGGTAGCTTGCCTTGAATTCTAGAACTGCACTCCTCAGTAAGTGCCACCGTTTCAAATTCAGTCAATCTCCTTTTATTGGCAACAATATCCTTGATATACTTTGCATATTTAGGCACCTCTTGCAGTATGTCAACCAATGGAATGTTGATTTGTACTTGTTTCAAAATTTCAAGGAACTTTTTATATGCCTTATTGTCCCTCAATTTTTGTAACTTCTGTGGGAATGGAGGTGGGGGGCCTTGCAACCAATTGTGGGGGTTGCTTAGCTCCTGTCTCTTCAACCGACTTCTCAACTTCTTTGGCCTTCTTTGCTGCTGCTTCTATGGTGATTGGTTTTTCATTAAAGGTCACCTGCTTCTTTTTTTTTCGATTCTACCTCTTCCAACTGTCTCCCGTTCCTTAATGATACAACATTCAGTGCTGCCCATGGGTTTGCTTCAGTATCGCTGGGTAGAGCTCCAGCTGGTCGAGTATTTTGAGCCCCGGCCAACTATCCCAATTGGCGTTCCAGATTCCTCACTGTTGTGGTGAGGGTTTGGTATTCTGTTCTAAATTATTTGTTGTCCTGCACCAACTGCTTCAACAACTCATTCGCATTATCATCTGCCTGTGGAGGTTGCCTTTGTGGTTGATTATAATGCCCTTGCGGTCTACTTGGATTCTGCTGCTGTTGATGACCACCCCATGAAATGTTGGGATGATTCCTCCAATTTGGGTTGTAGGTGTTCCCATATTGTGTATTTTAATTTATAGGCCCCCTGTTCTGTGGTCCCACATAATATATGGATTCCGGATTTGTGGGGCACATATCACTCGTGTGGTTGTCACCACACATTTCACAGCACAATGACATTTGTTGGACCTGCTGTCTTGGTTGAACCTGCTGCATCGTCATTCTGTTCATCTGATTGGCCAGTTTTGCCATCTCTGCTCTCATAGCTGCGAGGTCATCCAATTCGATCAACCCAGCTCCCTTTTGTTTAATGGCTCTGCGCGAGTCACTGTCACCTTGCCAATTATGATCATTAGCCGTGAAGTTGTTCAATAAGAGTTGGATTTCACTATACGGCTTGGCCATGCAACTGCCCCCGCAAGCTGAGTCAAGGTTCATTTTTGAAGCTTCATCTAGCCCATCAACGAACGTGTGTCCCAGGACCTCATCTGTCTGGAAATGGTGTGGACAATCCCTAAGTAGCTTCTTATACCTTTCCCATGCCTGTCGAAGAGTTTCTCCTTCCCGTTGTTCAAATCCCAAAATCTGGCTTCTCAGTGACTTTGTCTTCTTGGTTGGAAAGAATTTGATCAGAAATTTTCTAGCCAAGTCATCCCATGTGTAAATAGAATTCGCAGGCTCCTTTTGCAACAACTCTTTTGCTTCCCCCAATAGAGAAAAAGGAAACAATGTCAACCTCACATAATCTTTGGAAATATTTGGATAATTATAAGTATCTGTGATTTCCAAAAAGTTCTGAATATGTCTCTGTGGGTCTTCATGCGACAGTCTCACATACTGCCCTGTAGATTGGATTAGCTGCACCATGTATTGTTTTAGCTCAAAGTGCCCTGTGATTTCAGGCTTAACAATCGCGTGAGTCATGTTGGCAAGATTTGGTCTTGCAGCTTCAATTACCGCCCTTTCCGCATTACCCGCCATCTCGATTGGCTGTGGTTGAACAACAATGTCCAACTCTCTGTTAGTTTTGGTTCTGGCTTCTATCTCCCTCCTTACTCTATGCAGTGTTCGTTCAATTTCTGGATCAAAAGGAAGAAGGTTATTTGCGCTTCTACTCCTCCGCATTCGATAGAAGAGCCTGCGTGTGCAAACAACGTAAGCCGATTAGTGAAACTTGAATAAATAACAAATATAAGCTGAAGTTGGTAAAGTAGTAGATTTTTAAGTCCCCGGCAACGGCGCCAAAAACTTGTTGCTCCCTAATGCACACGCAAGTATACGCGGTCGACAAGTAATATAGGATTGTAAGTCCAGGTTATCGTACCCACAGGGACTTAAATTAACTACTTACTAACGAACAAATACTGTTATTTAAGCAAGTAAAATTCGAATTCAATAGATGGATTATTCTAACTTCAGCTCTAATTTATAACTAATAATTGCAAGGAACAAATTACGTGTTGTGTAATCAATAAAACAAATATTTCAGGGTTGTGATTAATTTACCAATCCTATTGTGTTCTAATTGACTTCCCGTTCACATAATTCATGTATGATTGCTAATTAATCGATAAACATACTCATAGCCTTCTTCCGAAGTACTATTCACTTATTCTTAATAAGATTAACACCTATATTCCTATAGAATTAATCTATCAAGAACGCAATAAAAACACGATATTCAATTAAGCATGGTGATTAAGTATATTCCTATCCTAACCACGAATCCCCCCCCCCCTAAAAGGTTAAGAACATGTTTTCTTCAATTCTTTTCTAATCTAAACATAGTTTTTCCAAACATAGCATAGATAATTGGTAAAACTTAATTGATGGCCAAACAATTAAGCAATTAGGCATAGAATTGAAGAAACAACCATATGATCATGAATTATAAATAAGGAATTGTCAACTTCGAATCACAATATTCATGGATAATCACAACCCCAGAACAAGGGTTGTTTACCACTTATGTTCAGAATAATCAAAATATAAAGTGTTGAATAACTATAAAAATACTAGACAGAGATGAATAACTGATGATCGATGCTTCTGTGCGATGTTCCGTAGCGTTCTTGACTCCCAATTCACGTTCTTCCCTTCCTCTTGGGTTCGGATGGGTTTATATAGGAGTTAGGAAGGGGTAGGGTCGAAATAGTGGACTCCTAGACGAATTAGGACACATTCCCGACGTCGGCGCCCTGGCTGGCACCAGGCGCCCCCCAGGGCACTGCGTCTAGTAGGTTTCTTCAGTTCTCTGCCTCCAGTGCCACAGGTGGTGCCAGGCGCTGCCTGTGGCACCCAATGCCTCTTTGTCCGATTTTGTCTCGTTTTGGCTTGTTTCTTGTTCGTTTCACCCCCAATTGCTCTCGACTCATTCCTACACATAAAAACACATTAATTTAACATGAATCGAAGCAATTAACATCCCAATTTCATAAACAAAAGTCAAATATGAGGTGTTTTACATAGAAATATATATCTTTTACACCAAACATCAACTAGCATGGGAAAGTTTATGTTCTAATTATGATAGTATATTGTCTGCTTGTGATCATTTGTCATACCTTTTGAGTCATTAATTGATGATTGATCATGTTATTAATTGATTCTTGATGATTTTTGTTTCTGAGTTCTAACAGTCTACATGTTTAAGTTGTAATGTGTCTTGTATGATTATTCATAATTACCTAAACTTCACAGCCTTTGATTGAGGATTTTGCAGTGATATTTGCCTTTACATATTGTTTCTCTGTATTCTCTGTATCCTGAATAAGTTGAAGATGAAAGTTCATAAGTTCATATCCTTTAACGACACAACATCAGTATAATGCACGATTCTGCCGAGGTTGTTCGGCCCGATCTAGAATAATGTGTACACTGCCGAGGGTCAAGCAGCACGAACCATAGATGCATCTATATACTGTCGAGGCGTTCGGCCCATTCCACAAGAAAGGAGGACACTTTATGAACCTATGGAATGAGAAGCTATACAAGGTTAACATGTAAGGACGTACAATTTCTATTATTGGTCGAGTAACTCGCACAAAATTCAAGTACGTGAAATTTCAGTCTTTTACTATTTACTCTAACAACTTCCAATATGGTTCGAGTACTTCAATTAACAAAGGATGCAAAAATTACAAGTAATTTTTGATTTGGGTCCTAAACTATCTGAACATAAGCATAATTAGTAGCTACGCACGGACTCTCGTCACCTCGTACATATGTAGCCCCCACAATTAGAAACAACATTTATTTAAATCACCTATGGGAAAAATTCCCTCTTACAAGGTTAGACAAGAGACTTAACTTGCTCCGAAGTTCCATAACCGGCTCCAAGGCCTCAAACCAATGCCCTTCGATCCAAAACTATTCAACCAACATGCAAACCAATCAAAATATGTTCTAATAAACATAATTAATCAATTTAAACCATTTCCAATTCCGCTCGAAAAGTTGACAAAATAAACCCTCAGGCCCACATGCACGGATTCCGAAAATTTTCGATGATAAACTTTACCCATAACACCACGAACTCAAATATATCATTTATTCCAAATTCCATGTCCAATTTCGTGGTCAAAATCCAAAAATACAAATTTTTAGGTTTTTCTTCAAAATCCCAAATTTCAACTAATTTTCATGTTTAAATCCACATATAATCCATGTATTTCACTAACATACCTTGCATTAGATGATGAAAATGCCCCCTTGAAGAGCTCCAAAAATGGCCCAAGCCGTGTTGGAAATGGGTGAAATGAACCCAAACCCCGTGTTAAAACAAGTCTGCCCAGCTACTTCCTTCTTCGTGTTTGCGTAAATCGCCTCGCGATAGTGATCGGAAGGCCAATTGCCTCTGCCCCAAATTTTTCTCTTCGCGTTCACATCACCTTCAGGAGGCCTTAGCTCAAATTATGTCCGTGTGTACCAGTCTTGCTCAGGCGTTCTCTATTGGCCGCAGCAACCATTTCTCAGGCCAGGGTAGGTACTAAGACTCCCGCCGCCCGTACACCCGAGCAGGTGATGCAGGGACTCCACCCCGAGGGCACTACCAACCTAGCCGGTTGCAGCTGTCAGACCCCGGTAGTCCCCGTTATGACTGATGATTAGCATAGGAGACTTGAGAGATTTGGGAGACTTCGACCTCCATCATTTAGCGGTGCTGAGTCAGAGGATGCTCAAGGCTTTCCGGATAAGTGCGAACGGGTGCTTCGGACAGCGGGTACTCTGGAGACCAGTGGGGTCTCGTTGACTACTTTCCAGTTTTCTAGGGCTGCCTTTAGATGGTGGGAGGCTTATGTGAGGTGCAGGTCAGTCGGTGCAGCACCACTTACATGGAAAAAGTTCTCCGTTCTCTTCTTAGAGAAGTTCATGCCACAGTCTCGCAGAGAGGAGCTGCGCAGACAGTTTGAGCAGCTTTTTCATGATGGCATGTCTGTGATGCAGTACGAGATGAGGTTTTCTGAGTTGTCTCATCATGTAGCTTGGATGGTTCCTACTGATAGGGAGAGGATCATGAGGTTCATTGGTGGCCTCACATATCAGCTGCGATTGCTTGTGATTTGGGAGAGAGTATCTGTTGCTACTTTTGATGAGGTAGTCGACATTGCTCGGCAGATAAAGATGGTCCGCAGTTAGGAGGAGGGGGAGAGGGAGGCCAAGAGGCCTCGAGGACCGGACGGTTTCAGTGGTTTTCCTTCTACGGGTCAATTCCACCACAGCAGGGGTCGTCCTTATAGGCATGCTCTAACAGCTCGTCCAGTTCACTGTGGTGCATCATCCGACCATAGTTCATATAGTACACATCAGGGTCAGTCATCTCTCAGTGCCCTTCCAGCTCAGAGTTCGTCCCATGCACCGTCAGTTCGGGGCTCATCGATACCAGGTTCTTCTAGCGAGTATTCTGGTGCTCTAGGCTCCCTTCAGTCCCCACCGCCATTCATAGGGAGAGGTTGTTTTGAGTGTGGAGATATGGGTCACATCAAGAGGTATTGTCCCCGCCTTACCGGAGGTCCAGCTCAGCGGAGGAGTCAGCCTATGACTTCAGCACCCGTTACTTCACCACCCGTTCAGCCAGTTCACAGTGGGGCCCAGTCAGCTAGAGGTCTCCCTAGAGGGGGATGCCGATCAGGGGGCGGTCAGGCCCGATTCTATGCTATTCCTACTAGACCAGATGTTGTTGCTTCAAATGCAGTATCACAGGTATTGTCTTAGTTTGCCATAGAGAGCCTCTGTATTATTTGACCCTGGTTCCACTTATTCATATGTATCATCGTATTTTGCTCATCATTTGGATATGCCCGTGAGTCCTTAGCTTCATATGTTCATGTCTCTATGCCCGTGGGCGATACTATTATTGTGTACCGTGTATATTGGTCGTGTGTGGTGACAATTGGGGGATTGGAGACCAGAGTTGATCTTTTGCTGCTTAGTATGGTGGACTTTGCGTGATTTTGTGTATGGATTGGTTGTCTCCCTGTCATGCTGTTCTAGATTGTCACGCTAGAACACGCTAGGACTGTTCTAGATTCTCTAAACTATGTTTCCAGCATAGTGATTTCATATTTGAAGGCCCAACGGATGGTTGATAAAGGTTGTTTATCTTATCTGGCCTTTGTGAGGGATGTTAGTGTTGATGCTCCCACTATTGATTCTTCTCCGGTGGTGCGGGAGTTTTCGGATGTGTTTCCTCCAGATCTGTCAGGCATGCTGCCTGACAAGGACATTGACTTCAGTATTGACTTGGTGTCGGGCACTCAATCCATTTCGACCCCAACGTATCGTATGGCACCAACTGAGTTGGAGGAATTGAAGGAGCAGCTTCAGGGACTCCTTGATAAGGGGTTTATTCGGCCTAGCATGTCACCTTAGGGTGCACCAGTTCTGTTTGTGAAGAAGAAGGATGGTATTATGAGGATGTGCATTGATTACAGGCAGTTGAATAGATTTACAATCAAGAACAAGTATCCTTTGCCGCGTATTGATGATCTGTATGAACAGCTTCAGGGAGTGAGGGTGTTCTCCAAGATCGATTTGAGGTCTGAGTATCACCAGTTGAAGATTCGAGACTCGAATATTCTAAAGACAGCATTGAGGACCCGTTATGGTCATTATGAGTTCCTTGTGATGTCTTTTGGGCTGACCAACGCCCCAGCAGCATTCATGCATCTGATGAATAGTGTGTTTCATCCTTATCTTGACTCATTTGTTATATTTTTCATTGATGATATCCTGGTGTACTCTCGTAGCTAGGAGGAGCATGCCCAGCATTTGAGGATTTTGTTGTAGCGATTGAGGGAGGAGAAGCTTTATGCCAAGTTCTCCAAGTGTGAGTTTTGGCTTAGCTCAGTGGCATTCTTGGGCACGTGGTGTCCAGTGAAGGTATTCAGGTGGATCAGAAGAAGATAGAGGCAGTTTAGAGTTGGCCCAGACTATCCTCAGCTACGGAGATTCGGAGCTTTCTTGGCTTGGCTGGTTATTATTGTTGCATCGTGGAGGGCTTCTCGTCTATTGCGTCGCCCTTGACCAAATCGACCCAAAAGGGTGCTCCTTTCAGGTGGTCGGATGAGTGTGAGGAAAGCTTTCAAAAGCTGAAGACTGCTTTGACCATAGCTCCAGTTCTAGTTTTTCCTTTAGCTTCAGGCTCTTATACAGTATATTGTAATGCTTCTCGGATTGGTATTGGGTGTGTCTTGATGCAGGAGGGTAGAGTGATTACTTATGCTTCACGCCAGTTGAAGCCTCATGAGAAGAACTACCCTATTCATGATTTGGAGTTAGCTTCCATCATTCATGCATTGAAGATTTGGAGGCATTATCTCTACGGTGTGTCTTCTGAGGTGTTTATGGATCATCAGAGCCTCTAACACTTGTTCAAACAGAAGGACCTAAATTTGAGGCATTGAAGATGGTTAGAGCTGCTAAAGGACTATGATATCACCAGTCTGTATCAACCCGGGATGGCCAATGCCTTGAGTAGAAAGGTGGTGAGTATGGGTAGTTTTGCATTCATTCCCGTGGGAGAGAGACCTCTTGCAGTTGATGTTTAGGCTTTGGCCAACCTGTTTGTGAGATTGGATGTTTCGGAGCCCAGTCGAGTTCTAGCTTGTGTAGTTTCTCGGTCTTCCTTATATGATTGTATCAGAGAGGGCCAGTATGATGATTCCCATTTGCTTGTCCTTAATTACACGGTTCAGCACGGTGATGGTAGAGATGTGACTATTGGGGATGATGGGGTATTGAGGATGCAGGGTTGGATTTCTGTGCCCAATGTGGATGGGCTACATGAGTTGATTCTTGAAGAGGCCCACACTTCGTAGTATTCCATTCATCCGGGTGCCCCGAAGATGTATCATTACTTGTGGTAGCACTATTGGTGGAGGAGAATGAAGAAAGATATAGTGGGGTTTGTAGCTCGGTGCCATAACTGTCAGTAGGTGAAGTATGAGAATCAGAGACCGGGTGGATTGCTTTACAGGTTAGAGATTCCAGAGTGGAAGTGGGAGTGGATCACCATGGATTTCGTAGTTGGCTTCCCACAGACTTCGAGGAAGATCGATGATAATTGGGTGATTGTGGATCGGCTGACCAAGTTCGCGCACTTCATTTTCTGTTGGTACTACCTATTCTTCGGAGCGGTTGGTTGAGATTTAAATTCGAGAAATTGTCCGCCTTCACGATGTGGCAGTGTCCACTATTTCAGATCGAGGCACGCAGTTTACATCACAGTCCTGGAGAATAGTACAACGAGAGTTGGGCACTTAGGTTGAGTTGAGCATAGCATTTCACCCTCAGACGGACGGACAGTCCGAGCGCACGATTCAGATATTGGAGGACATGCTATGCGCTTGTGTCATTAATTTTGGGGGTTCTTGGGGTCAGTTCCTGCCACTCGCAGAGTTTGCCTACAACAACAGCTACCAGTCAAGCATTCAAATGGCTCCGTATGAGGATTTGTATGGGAAATGGTGTAGATCGTCGGTGGGTTAAGTCGAGCCGGGGGAGGCTAGGCTATTGGGTATTGACTTGGCTCTAGATGCTTTGGACAAGGTTAAATTGATTCAAGATCGGCATCTCATGGCATAGTCTAGACAGAAGAGTTACACTGATAGGAAGGTTCGTGATGTTGCTTTTATTGTTGGGGAGAAGGCACTACTCAAGGTTTCACCCATGAAGGGTGTTATGAGGTTCGGAAAGAAGGGCAAGTTGAGCCCCCAGTATATCGGGCCGTTTGAGGTGCTTAGGAGGATTGGCGAGATGGATGATGAGTTTGCCTTCCCACCTAATTTGTCGAGGGTGCATCCAGTATTTCATGTTTCTATGCTCCGAAAGTTTGTTGGCGATCCGTCTCATGTTTTGGATTTCAACACGGTTCAATTGGATGGTGATTTGACCTATGATGTGGTGCCGGTGGCCATTTTGTATCGACAAGTTCGAAAATTGAGGTCATAGGATATAGATTTAGTAAAGGAGCAGTAGAGAAGTCAGCCCGTGGAGGAGGCTACTTGAGAGGCCGAGCGGGAGACACGGAGCAGATATCCACGACTATTTGAGACTCCACGTATGTTTCCAGGCCTGTTCGAGGATGAATGTTTGTTTAAGAGGAGGAAGATGTAATAACCGGCCGGTCGTTTTGAGAGTTGTAGCCCTGTTCCCCCATTTACTGCTCCATTCATGCTTTATAGCTGTTATGTGACTTATCGGTTAGTTGGTTCGGGTCCGGAGAGATTTCAGAACAAATTGAGACACTTAGTCTCATAATGGAAAGCTTACGTTGGAAAAGTTGACCAGATGTTGACTAATGGGTAAACAACCCCGAATTTGAATTTTTATGGTTCTGTTAGCTCCGTAAGGTGATTTTGGACTTAGGAGAGTGTCCGGACTGTGATTTGGAGGTCTGTTTTTGAATTAGGCTTGAAATGGCGAAAGTTTAATTTTGGAAAGTTTGACCAGGAGTGGACTTTTTGAAACCAGGGTCGGATCCTGATTCCAGAAGTTGGAGCAGGTCCGTGGTGTCATCGGCTACTAGCAGTAGTGGCAGCGACGGGCAGAGGCGACGGCGACGGGGACGGCCAGCAGTGGCGGCGTGGTGGCGCAGGGTGGGGGAATGGGATTAGGGTTAGAGAAAAAAGGGAGTTGGGAAATTTTGGTGAAATAAGGGGAAACCCCGGTTTTGTTTCTGTAATTACAAAAAGCGACCAACGATAGCGACCAACGTTGGTCGCTTATCTAAAAATTTTAAAATTGAAAATAGCGACCAACGTTGGTCGCTATTTTGGTCGCTCCAGTATACTCTGTTATGTATATTACGTGTGTATGTATATATATACTATAGTGTGTGTGTACATATATATATATATATAGTAAGTGTATTACATACACTAAGTGTGTAGTATAGTGTATTATATAATACACTATACTATATGTATATATAGTATAGTGTATTATATAATACACTATACTATACACTTAGTATATATAATACACATAATATACTATAACGGTGATTCATCGTTACAAGTGAATCAATACCTAAAAGAATTCGTCCCTGTGTTCCAAGCACTTCATGTTCTTATATATATATA